>JARYHS010002259.1:0-15000 GCA_031002005.1 Vandiemenella viatica
CTAAGTTCTCGATTATCGTACCTCAGAATTGAGACCGAGAGTGGTGGTGTAACGGTTAGCGTTCTCGCATTCGGGAGGACGGCGGTTCGAATCCCCGTCCGGGCATCCAGATTTGGGTTTTCCGTGGTTTCCCAAATCACTCCAGGCGAATGCCGGGATGCTTCCTTCAAAAGGCCATGGCCGAATTACTTGCCATTCCTTGCCCTCGATCCTTTCCCGTCTTTAAAAACCTCGCTGTTAAGAGACGTTAAGCAGTTGAAAAAAAAAAAAAAACAAACAAAAAAACAAAATTGTGGTGGTCAGGTTGATATGCTGCCTGGACCAGAAAAAAATATCGCTGCAGTCACTGGGTACTACACGGTGAACAAGCAAAGTAGGTGTTTTGTTTTCTTCCTAGCTCTTGTGTGTGGGTTGAAATACTGCCTGGACCAGAAGAAAAACGCCATCTAAAGCGCAACGAACTATATCTAGAAGTGATTTTTGACAGTTATCTCGAGAACTAAGAGAAGTATATGTATAAAAAGAAAATTCTGCACTTTAGATTTGTCTCATCAAGATATGTAAGAATCAACCCCCCAATTCATCAAATTTCAGTAGCTGGGATATCGTAGTACTGTTTGGTGGTTAGATATCCGAAACACTATAGCTGTTTGCTTTCAGTGTTCTGGACTATAGTATATTTGTATAGTATTTGTATAGTATATCAGTCTGCTCCCTGATTGGTTCATTCCGCACATGCCCAAATTTAGATACTCTGGAAGCTCTTCCAAGAAAATCCATGACCACTGCTTATATCTTTTCTTCTTTCTTTTCACCCTCTTTGGGGTACGATTAATCAGTCACTTCTTTGCATGTTGTTCCTTTCTTTGCGCCAAATATTTCTTCATTCTCTTTGACCTTATTCTCCTCTCCTTTTCTGGGATGATAGGTTTCGACTTTATTTTAGATTTTTCTTGGGACCTTATCCTTTCATCTTTAAATCTTACCTGCGTTGCTTTATCATGCAATGACTTTGCCGTGATTTTTAATTCTCTTACGTCTTTTCCAATTTCTCTGAACTAATTAGGCTTCGTTATGGGTTGTGGAAGAAATAAAAAATTTATTTTGTTTGTCTTCCAGAGTTCATTCTGAGAAGATGTACGTAGTAATTTAGTCTCCTTCAGCGTTTTTCTAAGATATCTTAACTGTACAGAATTTCGTTCTGTTACAGTCTTATAATATGTATAAATAAAACTAAAACTTAGTCCAAAACATGAAAGTTGCTTGGAGCCTCCAGAAGGAGGAATACTAATTCATTGTGTCAGAGGTAGGACGGCCAGTTCCTTTCTTCTGGGACCTACAGTTGTCTTGGAATCCGATCCGCGAAACCACATTGATCAAACACAATTCTTAAAAATTTCTGGTCCAACCGGGATTTGAAGCCATGACTGGACCAAGAACTTTTAAAATTTTTGAAAGGTGTTTTTTTTTTTTTTTTTTTTTTAATTTGCTGAAAGATATTTGAGTAATCTATATCAATGTTCTTATTTTTCTTAAAACTTTATAAAAAAACTTAAATGATATTATTATTTTACACTGGTTTTGAAATGATTGTTTTATGGTAGTTCAATCTGCTAAAGATTGTGCATTTTAAACATGTATTTAAAAAAAATGATGATAATGATTTAAAAAAAGATTTTTTAAGGTTTTTTAACGTTTTAAGAAAAAAGAGATATTGTTTTTGATGACTCAAACACCTTGAATAAATTTTAAAAAACAGTGTTCAAAAAGTCGTAATTTGTAGAAATGACATGGAATAAACTGAACAAAAACACATGTTTCAAAAAAAATAATAAATAGGAAACAGTATCTCGAAAATGGCGAGACTTTTACTAAAATAAAATTTTGTCACATAGTAGGACATGATGTGATCTTCCTACTGTTGCAGGATTATCCTTTCATTTCTGGACACCCTGTATATATATATAACTAAGGATGGATAGGGAAATATGACCCAACACTTACCAAAGATGAAGGCAGCTGGGACGACGGTCACAAAAAATCAAACACAAAAAAGCACAATATTACGGCAATGCGCTTTTTGTGTTCGTCGTCCCAGCCGCCTTCATCTTTGGTTAGTGTTGGGTCGTATTTCCATATCCATCGTTAGTTTTATTGCCTTAAATCATTTCCCTGCTCATTGTTATTATATATATATATATATATATATATATATATATATATATATATATATATCGACGTCTAGGTCAGTGGAAGCGGGATGGGACTGGGGACAAGTAACGGGAAGGAATTCGGCCATGGCAATTTTTGAAGGAATCGTCCCGGCATTTGCCTGGAGTGATCTGGGAAAACCCGATCTGGATGCCCGGACGGGGATTCGAACCCGTGTCCTCCCGAATGCGAGGCCAGAGCGTTCACCCACAGTGTCTCGGTGTGGGTTTACCCGTAGCTGGACGTTCCTGGCTGTGCAGCGGAGCTTGCTGGGTGTAACATGCGGGACACCGGATATGATACGGCGGGGTGTGCAGTGAAAGCCGTCGCTTGATCTGGGAAAGCCAGCGCGGCCACGGCAGACCTTCAGAGTCCAGGGCAGCTCGCGGACACACGCCTTCTATCCGGTTCCAACATGTGCCACTGGTGTACTATGCAGGTATAGAGCCATCGAACCGAGCACGTCGTTTATTAATAAACTCACTTGGTCAGGAAAAGTCCTACAGTCCCGCATTTCCTGAGAACTATTGAGACGAGTGTGGTACGTCAGCGTTAATGCTCTGTCCTCTCATTCGGGAGGACGTGGGTTCAAATCCTCGTCCGGCCATCCAAATTTCGGTTTTCCTTGGTTTCCGCAAGTCGCTCCAAGCGAATATCGGAATGGTTCCTTTAAGAGTCCATGGCCTAGTTCCTTGCTGTTCCTTGTCCTCAGTCTTCAGTCCTTAGAGGCGTAGAGTATTAGGCAAAAAAAAAAAAAAAAAAAAAAAAAAAAAAAAAAAAAAAATTGAAGCAATGTATCATTATAGTAAAGGAATTGGATTACAAAACTTTGGTCAGACCATTGTTTGAATATGGAGTTGTAGTGTGGGATTCACATTTTGGATATCAAATACAGGATTTGGAACGGTTGAAAAAGAGGGCTGTTAGATTTGTCTCTGGGAATTATTGCAGAACACAATGATAAAGAGCTGGATAGGGATTCAATGGATTTTTTTTTCCCATGGAAAACCCAAATCTGGTTGCCCGGACAGGGATTCGAACCGGCGTTCTCCTAAATGCGAGGCCAGAACGCTAACTGCTCAGCTAATGCGCTCGATCAATGGAAGACAGGAGCAGAATGTAGAATGAAGAGTGTACAAGTCGTATTATCGTGACGAGGCTTGGAAAAATATTGGTGTATGAATGAAAAGTGATGCATGGAAGGGAAAAGATGACCATGACCACAAGCTGGCACTCGATTTCAGGCACAAGGGTGTGGGAAGATTCTCTTTTTTAGGTAAGGGTGTCAGGGATTGGAATAAGTTACCAAGAGAAATGATGAATAATTTACCAAAAATGCTAAAAGAATTTAAAGTTGAAATTTGTGGAGAGGGAAAGTAGGTGGGTACAGGAAAGAGGAAATATAGTTGTGTAGAGAAATTGCCACCGGAGCCTGTGCTCCATTGCAATTAAATTAAAAAAGTCTCGACGAGTCGTCTGATGGATGGTAAACCAGCATCTCTGCCTGCACACAATTTAAATCGCTTTACCTGTGATGCCGCGTTTACACTCTCGCACGAGGCGAGGCAGCACGAACACGGGAGTTGCGCTCGCGTAGTCTCGCCTCGCGTGGTTGTTCGCTAGTGCCGCATGCCTCGGTGGGGGTTTTAGTCAAAGGCGCGAGCACGTTATTAACACTACCGTATCGATTCGACAAGTTAAGAACGACGGATCGCAATACTTCCATAAATCCCGTCTAATTAAAACCCTCATTAATATTTACGTGCTTTTACAGATTTTTATATAGTTAGTTCATCTTCTCTTCGATATCGGCCATCTCAGGACCACGAAAAGTAATCCCGTGCATTCATTTCGATCCTTCTTTTCTTGACTTCCAATAGTTCTTCGTCCTATCATTTTGCTGTTTCCTCCTTTCTTCTGTCCATATGTTACTACATTTCTTCTTCTCCGTCTCCTGGAAACCCTTGAAATTTTGGATCAGTCTCCTAAAAGTTGCTCTATCTTGTATTAAATCTTCTGTTACTCCGATCTCAATCATATCTTTCTTTACTCCTTGGATCCACTGGTTGCCCTTCTTACTCTTCTTAACATGGTTGAAAAATTTTTTTGTAAGTCTATTGTTATCCATTCTCATTATGTGACCTAAAAAAACTGATTCTCCTCTTTCTGATCGTGTCTCACATCATTTCTATTTCTTCTTCTTTGTATAGGTCTTTATTCCTCCGGTGGCTAAACACACCATTTTCAATTTTTAGTGGTCCCCAAATTTTTCTCAAGATTTTCCTTTCCCTTTTATCAATCTCTTCTATTCCTCCAGTTTTCATAGAGAACAAACATTCTAAGGCCTACAGACCTTCTGGTTTGATTACTCTGTTGTAGTGTTTGATTTTAGTTTTCCTTGATAGATTCTTCTAATTGTATGTTTCTTTAGTGAGTTGGTATGCTAGTTCTAGTTTTCTTGCTCTTGATATATTTGCTTCCTGATCAAGCCCATTAATCTGAATTATTTCACCTAGATATTTAAATTTATTGACCTTGTTAATTTTTTCACACTCTAACAAATCAACCTTCTGAAAGAAATAGCAGCAAAAGTTGGACTTCAGATCTCTTTTCAGAAGACTAAATTCATTACCAATATTAAGGATTCACCAACAGTACTAAACATAGAGTATGTAAAAATTAACAAGGTCAATTAAATTAAATATCTGGGTGAAGTAATTCAAATTAATGGGCTTGATAAGGAAGCAAACATATCAAGAGCAATAAAACTAGAACTAGCGTACCAATTGACTAAAGGTACATACAACAAGAAGAATCTGTCAAGGAAAACTAAAATCAAACACTACAACGCAGTAATCAAACCAGAAGGATTGTACGCCTCAGAATGCTTGTTCTCTATGAAACTGGGGAAATAGAAGAGATAGATAAAAGGTAAATCTTGAGAAAAATTTGGGGACTACCAAAAATTGAAAATAGCGAGTTTAGACACCGGAGGAATAAAGATCTGTACAAAGAAGAAGAAATAGAAAGGATGTCAGACACGATCAGAAAGAGGAGAATCAGTTTTTTAGGTCACATGATGAGGAGAAGGAGAAGAGGATATGTAGTAACTTATGGTCGGAATAAAGGAGTAAACAGCAAAGTTAAAGGATGAAGAACTATCAAGAAATGAAAGATCGAAATGAATGCACGGGGTTACTTTTCGTGGTCCTTAGATGGCCGATATCCATGAGGAGAAGAAAGGGGAAACGCAAGAAAACTTATCTTGCAGTAAACTAAAGAAATGAGAAGAAATGAGAATAATAGAAATGAGAATAATAGTACTAACAAAAATTTTATTAATTCATTTAAATATATGTGCTACTTTTGAAGGAATCATCCCAGCAATCGCCTGGAGTGATTTGGGGAAACGACGGAAAACCCAAATCTGGATGCCCGGACGGGGATTCGAACCGCCGTCCTCCCGAATGCGAGGCCATAACGTTACCGCTCACCCACCACGCTCGGTTTGAGTTTTTGAGATACAGACTTGGAACCTGGGTTGAGCTGTTCAAAGCATATGATCCCGTTAATGCATTCGTATCGAATCCTGAAAGTCGACACTCGTGAGTTCATGAAGTGACTGGCACTTTGTCTGAGTGTTTACTGACACAAACTGCCAGCCTTGCTCTCTAAAAAGAGACCAAGATGGCGGCGCTATGCATACCTCAAGTAGAGTTATTGAAGTTTGATACTACGTCGATACAATCGGTCATTCAGCTAGGCACGATTTCCTCGCAAGAGCAGACATCGATTTTAGAGATTTTTCGCGTAACAACCAGACATTTGTCAAACTGATTTGTGCAAAGCATATAGAACATAGATTTTTTAATTTAATTTAATTGCAATGGAGCACAGGCTCCGGTGGCAATATCCCTACACACCCATCTTCCCCCTATCCTGCACCCACCTACATTTGCCCTCTATAAATTTTATCTTTAAATTCCTTCAAAGTTTTCGGTAAATAATTCATCTTTTCTCTTGGTAACTCATTCCAATCCTTGACACCCTTACCTAAAAAAGAGAATCTTCCCACACCCTTTTGCCTGAAATCGAGTGCCAGCTTGTGGTCATGGTCATCTTTTCCCTTCCATTCACTACTTTTCATACCTATTGCAATATCTTTCCATGCCTCATCACCAGTATATGCCCTGTACACTCCCATGACCCTCCTCATCCTCCTCCTGTCTTGCAATGAATCCCATTCCAGCTCCTTTATCATATCTGTCACTGATTGCATTCTGCGATAATTACCAGAAACAAATCTAGCAGCCCTTCTTTGCACCTTCTCCAACTCCTGTATTTGATACGTAAAATGAGGGTCCCATACTACACTACCATATTCGAGCAATGGTCTGACCAAAGTTTTGTAACCCAATTCCTTGACTTCTCTCGTACATCCCCTCATCACTCTCTCCAACAAGTACAGAACTTTGAAACCTTTTCCTACCACCTGTCCTATGTGTCCTGCCCAGTTAAGTTTGTTATCAAAAGTAATTCCAAGATATTTGCATTTCAAGTCTTCAGCAAGCAATTCTTTCCCCACCTCATAATTAACCTTTTGTTTTTTATTTGTGTATCTAATAAGCTGACTCTTCTTTGCATTTATCTTCATTCCATGTTTACCAACCCAATTAGATATCCTGTCCAGATCACCCTGCAACTGTTTACAATCCTCTATCGTTTTGATTCTTTTATACAGCATTATGTGATCTGCAAACAATCTAATTTCAGATAGTAAACAATCAACACAATTATTCATTAGAAGTGGCCAAGTTCTGGTCGATTATAATTTGATGACTGTAATTGTGTAACTGTATGTTTCTGATACGAAATAATAATAATAATAATAATTAGAATAATGAATAGCAATGGTCTCAATACGCTACCCTGTGGCACTCCCATTTTTACTTCCACTTCTTTTGATACTACATTTCCTACCCTAACTTTCTGTTTTCTACCTTTTAAAAATTCTTCTACCCAGCAAATGACTTTCTTAGATCGACGGCTCACGGGTAGATGTCTGCAGTTAATCGATCTAGTTACGTATACAATGCGACTCCAAGGAAAACAGGTCGATAGGAAGGGAAAGGACTGGCATAGAGAGCAAGAAATGAAGCAAAAGAAGCAGACGCAAAACCGATGAGGTATATGAAATGCGAGCTGAGCTTCAAGCAATTCGTTACTTGTACACTCTTAGCTGTAAGAAAAGCGTAAGTGCGATGTTGAAGGAGTTAGGTTGGGAAGACCTCGAACACCGAAGGCGTTGCTATCGACAGAAGCTTATTGAAAAATTCACGACTGACGTATTTCGGAATGACAGCAAACAAATATTACAACCAGCGATATTCATATCTCGGAATGACCGCTAAAATAAGATAAGAGAAATCAGAGCCAGAACAGATTCATTTCTGTACTTATTTTTTCCACGAGCGATTAGGGAATGGAATAGAAAGGATTTACCGGGCGAGTAAACTTAAAATCCGACAGGAGTAGCTTTCGATAAAGCTCTCCGGCCATCCTGATCTGGGTTTTCCATGGTTTTCCCAGATCACCCCATGCGAATGCTGGGATGGTTCCTCACAATAGCCCATGGGCGCCTCCTGCCATATCCCGTATATCCCTTCCAAACCATTACCTTTCCTGACAGGTGCAATGCACCCTCCAACAACAACTTTTAGTGAATCGCGGAGTAATAATATTAAAATACATATAATTAATTAAAAAACAGTATAACAATAATAATACAAAATTATTTCAGCCTGTATTTTGAATAGAGCAGTTAGAACCTAAATTAGCAGAATATCAAGCAGGATTCAGACCAAACTGGTCATGCCCCGAACAAATTTTCAACCTCAAAACTATAATCAAAAACCCCTAGTATGCACATTTGTGGATTTCAAAAAGGCATACGACTCAATAGACAGCCCTTCACTATTCCAAATTTTAGAAGAAAGGGGACTAGATCCAAAAACAGGAGAACTCATAAAACAAACACTAATTGGCTCTAAATCTAAAGTAAAATTCATGGGAGAAATTTCAGAACCCTTTGACATTCAAACAGGTGTGAGACAAGGCGATGGGCTCTCTCCTCTTCTGTTCAACATCGTTCTAGACAAGGTTAGGGAAGAATGGGGGAAAGAACTCAGGAAATGTAAGTGTTGGAAACCAATCCCACTTGGCTTTCCCAAAACAACCTCTATATACCATACCTCGCTTTTGTGGATGATTTGGCGATACTAGCAGAAGATGAAGAGACTGCCATCAAACAGCTTGAGACACTCAAAGAATGTGCAGAAAAGTAGGATTACAAATCTCATTCGAGAAAACTGAATTCATATGTTCAAAGACAGAAATAACAAGTCTGAGAACAAAATACGCTAAAATCAACAGGGTCCCATACTTTAAATACCTTGGAGAATTCATCGAACCGACAGGCCTTGAGAAAATCTCGCAGCAAAAGCGCCTCCAAAAAGTAAAAAAAGCATTAGGGTTAGTCCAAAATCTCTACAACAAATAATCCATGTCAAGACAGACGAAAATTCGGCACTACAACACAGTCATAAAACCAACAGTCCTCTATGCAAGTGAAACATTAACATTTAACAGAAAACATGACCTTGAAGAAATAAAAAATGTAGTGAGAAAAAATCATCAGAAAAATTCTAGGAGCAAGACTCACTAAAGATGGTTACAGACTACAATCAATCAAAACAACAGAAAACTTGTCAAACATCGAAATTGACATCAAGAAAAGGCGAATGAAATTTTTGGTCACCTTAAGAGGTTACCAGAAAGTCGATTAACAAAAAAATAATAGATTATGTAAGTTCACTTAAAAACCCGACACCTTTGCTGAATGAAATTCGGAAGGATCTGAAAAGTGCAAATATAGGAGCAACAGACATCTTAGAAAGAGACACCTTCAGACACAAAGTAGACAAATGGGAAGTTATAACTGAGCAACCAAAACAAAAACGATACAGACCAAAGTGGTCGGAAGAACGCAAACAAGCTTTCTCGGAAAGAATGAAAGCCTATTGGAACAAGAAGAAGAACTCAAAGAAAACTTGATTGGGTCATTTGCTTACCGTCTTCCATTTATTTGGAGAATTAGCCAATAATAAAAAAATATAATATAAAAATTAGTTGTGCGCTGTGATATTGTACTGCGTGAAGTGGTCTGATCTATTTCTTGATTAGATAATTGTTGGCCGACTGAAATAAAAAATATCTTGTTCAGAGTGTAAAAGAGACCAAAAATTAGTTTTTAGGGTAAAAAAAATGACTTTATAGAGTGACCTGGTATTTAGAGTAACCTGAATTTGACCTGTATTTGAATCTAGACGATTTGTCTCTGCCGCTATTGATTCTAGCCAAGTACATAACATTAATGTGCTTTGGCTCACATTACTGTGGAAATTACATTTGAGAAATAGCCTTAGGGTACTAAAACCGCGCTTTTACAACGCACTTAAAGCACGCTCGCAGCTTAGGCAGTAAAGTCCTGTAAATTAGATCCGTTTAACTAATGTTTTACTGTTCTCTTTCCAGGTAAGTTGGCGGACACTGCCTTGCCTCTAAGCTGTAAGGTAAGCTCGTAAATTGTGGACAACCTAAGAATTTATTTTTTTTTCCTCTGACCATACTATTTCGACATCTACATATATACTCTGCAATTCACAAATTGTGGTGGCAGAGGGTGCTCAGCACCAAGCTATCTCATTGCTGTGCATTCCAATCCCTAATGGTACGAGGGAAAAAAGAATTCATATAAGAATCAGTCCGGCACATTATTTCTCTAATTTTATTTTCCTGTCCTTCCGGCCCAAATAGGTTGGTGGACGAAGTATTTCACTACACTCGTGAGTGAAAGTGGGAGTACACAATGTTTACCAATAAGTTTAAACGAAACGTGCGTCGTCTATCTACCAGAGACTCCCAGCCTAGTCTACTAATCAGTTCTGTGACGCTTTCATAAGGACTGTAGCAAGCGGTCACGAATCGAGCGGCTCTTCTCTGTACTTTCTCTATACTTTCGATCAACCCCTTACGAAACGGATCCCAAATGGCACAACAATAGTCCAAATGTGGACCCACAAGAGATTTGTACGCTATCTCCTTTGTTTGTTCATTACAATGTTTCAATATTCGACCTATGAATCGCAGCCTAGAATTAGCTCTACCTACTAACGAATTAATGTGTAAGTCCCACTTCATGTTCCTTTGTACTGTTACTCCCAAATATTTCATAGAATCGACCATATCAATAACTGTATTGTTTAACTCGTATTTCTGAACAATTGGATTATTTTTGTTAGTTATGCTCATTGTCTTGCACTTTTTTACAATTTAGCGTAAGTTGCCACTCAGCGCACTATTCCAAAATAATATCCAGATCACGCTGAATTTCTAAGCAATCGGCGAAATTTCTTACTTCCCTATAAATAACCGCATCATCAGCAAACAATCTAAAAAGGCTTTTCACTTTGTCTCCGAGATCGTTTATAAAAATTAAGAAAAGAAGTGGTCCTATTACACTTCCTTGAGGAACCCCCGATGTAACATCTAGATTAGAAGAACTTTCTCCTTCAACGACGACATACTGCGACCGACCAGTTAGAAACTCCTTTATCCATTCACAAAGCTGATCCGATATGCCGTACGCTCGTAGCTTCGCTAAAAGGCGGTTGTGTGGCACAGAGTTAAGGTTTTCTGAAAATCTAAACAAATTTAATAACTATGTTTTCCAAAGTCACTTTCTGCATCCTGAATATTTCTATTTCATCATTATATAACATTTGCACTTTGAATTAGATGTGCCCTTAAATTCGACACATTTTCTACCTGTTGTCGACACCCTAAAACTGCTTCATAGGTCAGACAAGGACAAGTTCACGGAATGGTGCAGACCCAAGTGGGAGCAATCCAGGTTGCACAAGTCGCCAGACACTGGGGGATTAACTGTAGACCTCAGAGAAGCAACTTTACACTAAAAAAAATATCTCTATAAAAATAAAAAAGCGCCTTACATTTTCCTTTGCATTGTCTGCCGGCTTTTACATGAAGCACTTAGCAAGTGATGGATTTCGCTACCTGCGTACGACGTTAATATACGTAACGTATCCACGGAAGACCAACACCATCTGTCAATTGTAGGTTCCTAGCACCGGCACCAATAAAGTATATAAAAAAAATTCGTTGTTATAAAAAAACACGAAGATTCGTTCAGTTCATGATTAATACTCAATTTTTAGTGAGGACCAAAATTAAACACCCCTGTCGATTTAAGGAAAACGACGTATTTAATGTTCTTTCTATTGAGAGTATACCTACTGATAGATAAATCAAATGCTGTGCGAGGTAGCCGTGCGCACTCTGGGGGCAGTGATATATATATATATATATATATTTGCCGTGGTGGTGGTGCGGGAGGTGGGAAGGTGGACTCAGCGGCCACATAGCAACAGTTCGTTATCGTCCACTGCAGTCAGTTGTCCCAGAACCGCAGCGAGTACGGACTAGCTTCGCTGCGATGAGAGGATAAAATGGACAACTTTCTCGAAAGATCTTCGCAGGCCCTCCACTTCTGCTATAAGTGGTAGTGGCGGAAAACAAATCAAACGAACAAAACAATTAGACTTTATGACCATAATTACCTGAAATACGGCGGAAAGAAGAGATATAGGCTCCAATCAGAAAATATATTGGTTATTTGGATGTCAAACATACTACCACGATTCGATCATTTCTTAAAAGGTAAACAGGCACAGCCTTCTCACTGAAGATTTTGTATTTTATATCGCGGTGTGAGAATTACAACCCTTGGTTTTTTACGTTTGTCTTGGGGGGGGGGGGTGTTTTGTGTTTTTCACAGGTTGGAAAACACTGGTTTAAAACGAAGATAAAATACTGTAGTAGTGCCCTAACCTGCGTCGGCGCCATCAAAGGGATTCTAGGGGGCGGGGCGCGTGACCTAATTACCATAAATCATCAACTCCTGTCATCAAGCTGTCAACAAGGCCATTAATCATCGGGACCCCCACGTCGCGCAGGTGTTCGCCAGACCACCCACGTCGCGCAGGTGTTCGCCTCAGATCATAAATTGTATGCTAATGAGTGTCGTGTGACCAAATCGTCTAATGGCTTTATTATTTTTTAAACCTCAATTACGGTACAATATTCACTTTACATTACATTCTTGTGGTGTGGCGTCACGCGGTCAGAGTAATAAACCTCAAATTCAATTCGAAATGCCGTATAATATTCGCTTCTGAGGACCTTGGTTCAATATTTTTATAACACAATTTTAAAATAGCGTTATTACATGTCAAGTAATAAGGATTTTTTCTGGCCGTTACAGTGGTATTTATCCGAAAAAGATCGGATAAGTACTTTCCGAGATATGAATTTTAGTATTAGCGTATGTTTTTTAAACGCTTCTCAGGGATAGCCGCCCGATACAGCACACCTGCATCATAAATATTATCCGGCGCGCCCACCCTTCCCGGCCTGAATTTTAATTTATTACATTCTTAATTTGTACTAGTGGTGTGACGTATCGAAGGCGGGCAGGCGGCCAACTTGCGGTCAGTTTTGTGGTCATTCCCGCCCCCCTCCCCCTCCCCGCCGCGCACGTGCCGCGCAGGTGTTCGCCTCAGATCATAAATGGGAATAATATGCTAATGAGGCTACGCGGCGGGGATTACGTAATATTTCCGGCAGTGCAAGACCCTACCCTGGGGGGGGGGGGGGGCACAAATCTGTACCTAGGTGAATGTGTATGAATGCTTTGCAAATAGTGTTTGTGTGAAGAGGAAATATACCGTTTATCTGTGTATCTAGTTGGTAAATATATACAGTGCACTGCTTAGGTTGCTGCAAAAACATGTATACCAGTATAGTTCAAATATTTCAATGCTGTACATATTAAAAAAAAAAAAAAAAAATAAAAAAATATGGAAAGTTAAAATTTATTCACAAATTCGCCTATTCCTCTTAGGCAGGTGGTCGTGGGTTCAAAGTTCTAAAACATATAAATTAAGATTTAATCTTTAAATAGTGTTACGACATATCAATTTACAAGTAATTTTTCTACCAAGTGCAGAGAAATTTATTCTATGAGAATCTGTCGAGCCGTTTTCGAGATACTAGTTTTAACGTTATATGATGTTGAATAAGCCGCCCGCCCGCTGACTTGAATGAATTTCATATACCCCGCAGGCCACCCCCAACCCTACCTGGAGCCGCAATGTATTATACTGTTTGGGCCCGCACGAAAAAAAAAAAAAAAAAAAAAAAAAAATCCCATCGGCCGCCATTAATTTCTTTGTCCGCCCCATCTGTTCTGAGAGGTGTCCTCCTAACAAAACGTTCTTACGTGCCGCCACCCCTTCATGATATAATAATTGTAGATTGCACTTGAATTCAGAGTACAGATACCATTATTTTTTATTCGTTGAATACGAAATAACGAAATCCTTGATAATTTCCAACATGAATACGACAAAAACATTCTGAAAGCTGTGAACATTTCAACGATTGGGCAAATAAATCTGGTATTTCAGATAGTGTACTAAGTACCTAGGTTATATTCCCAAACATCGCCACAGTATGTGTGGGGTAAGAACAAACGACATTATTGATACTGGCTGGTACTGTGAGTAAGCATTCAGCCACGGCCTTTTGAAGGAATCATCCCGGTATTCTCCTGGAGTAATTTCGGAAACCATGGAAACCGAAATCCGTATAGCCGGAAGAGGATTCGAATCTTGCGTCCTCCCGAATGAGAGTTCAAACCTGCGTCCTCACGAATGCGAGACCAGGGTTCAGATATAGACGACATTTCGTTTATGTCTCCGTTCGACAGAATACAATCGCGGCATCCATGGCAGCCATATCTTTTTCAATTATTATATTTCTTATGCCTTTGGCTTTACATCTCGTAGTCATGGAGGTCAGTAGAAGCGTGAAAGGACTAGGGACAAGGAACGGGATTAAATTCGGCCATGGCATTTTAGGGGAAACCATGGAAATCCAAAAATCTGGATAGTCGGACGGGGATTTGAAGCCGCGTCCTCCACGCTCAGGTTATACATAATTTTTTTTCATAAAAAAAAAAAAATCTTCCGTATAACATATTTTAAATTCAGTTAGCTGAAGTGCATACAATTTCGCGTTCTTTCACTCGCCGATTAACAGTTTTTGAAACAAAAAGGTTTTATTATTGTATGAAATTCGCTTTTAGTTTAGCGCATTCATTGTGAAACAGAATCACACTTGCTGTCGCCTCTAACTATTAAACCCAAATAAGTTCGAGGCTTCAGGTATGCAAATGTTCACATGTGCTGTGTATCGTTTAACTCAAAATGCGTTCTTTTTCTACCAGCACTTCTCTTTCCTGGTGGTAATTTATGGTGCATTAACTAACTAACAAGAAGCGCTATTTGCCGGGATTGTCTCTTTTCAGAGTTATTGCTTGTATGCATGTCTGAATATCTAGGCCTGGAGTGTAAGATTTTTAAAGGATAAATATTTTCTTACCTCAACGACATATCGAGTCTTCTTCTTAACGATCATTGAAGTCACCACGCTGAAGTTAGTAAGATCAGTTCCTAAGGTGATCGCTAAGAACAGTTACAGAAAGGGTAGGCAATAATATGCGAATGTTTACCATAAATTAAGTGAAATAACATTACAACTAACAGAAAAAAAAAACTTATACCGTTGATTGTACAAGTGGTTTAGAGA
>JARYHS010002259.1:17500-34014 GCA_031002005.1 Vandiemenella viatica
ATTTGCAACTAGAAATATACGGTGAAAGTGATCTTATAGGCGGGGTAATACCCCGCCATATCTTTTTGATAGTGACATCTGGTGCCACGAGTGTGGTAGAAGATCACTCTTCAGTTGTGAATATATGTCCAAATACGAGTGAGGACTCAGAGTAGTGATTAATAATCTGTATGTTTAAGGGGGGTGGGTACACCTAACCCCTTAAGTGATATTTGCTGCCAAGTGTATCATATTTCAGTTGTGATTATATATGCCCAAATACGAGAGAGGACTCAGAGTAGTGATTAATAATCTGTATGTTTAAGGGGGTGTACACCCCCCTTAAGTGATATTTGCGCCAAGTGTATCATATTTCAGTTGTGAATATATGCCAAATACGAGAGAGGACTCAGAGTAGTGATTAATAATCTGTATGTTTAAGGGGGTGGGTACACCTAACCCCTTAAGTGATATTTGCTGCCAAGTGTATCATATTTCAGTTGTGAATATATGCCCAAATACGAGAGAGGACTCAGAGTAGTGATTAATAATCTGTATGTTTAAGGGGGTGGGTACACCTAACCCCTTAAGTGATATTTGCGCCAAGTGTATCATATTTCAGTTGTGAATATATGCCCAAATACGAGAGAGGACTCAGAGTAGTGATTAATAATCTGTATGTTTAAGGGGGTGGGTACACCTAGCCCCTTAAGTGATATTTGGTGCCAAGTGTATCATATTTCAGTTGTGAATATATGCCAAATACGAGAGAGGACTCAGAGTAGTGATTAATAATCTGTATGTTTAAGGGGGTGGGTACACCTAGCCCCTTAAGTGATATTTGGTGCCAAGTGTATCATATTTCAGTTGTGAATATATGCCCAAATACGAGAGAGGACTCAGAGTAGTGATTAATAATCTGTATGTTTAAGGGGGTGTACACCCTTAAGTGATATTTGCTGCCAAGTGTATCATATTTCAGTTGTGAATATATGCCCAAATACGAGAGAGGACTCAGAGTAGTGATTAATAATCTGTATGTTTAAGGGGGTGGGTACACCTAGCCCCTTAAGTGATATTTGGTGCCAAGTGTATCATATTTCAGTTGTGAATATATGTCCAAATACGAGAGAGGACTCAGAGTAGTGATTAATAATCTGTATGTTTAAGGGGGTGGGTACACCTAACCCCTTAAGTGATATTTGATGTCAAGTGTATCATATTGCAAAATAAAATAATTATTTTTTCACCACTTGTTATAAATGTGTCTGATTTCTATGAACCATGACTAATTTTCATTCTTCTCTAAACCACTTGTACAATCAACGGTATAAGTTTTTTTTTCTGTTAGTTGTAATGTTATTTCACTTAATTTATGGTAAACATTCGCATATTATTGCTACCCTTTCTGTAACTGTTCTTAGCGATCACCTTAGGAACTGATCTTACTAACTTCAGCGTGGTGACTTCATGATCGTTAAGAAGAAGACTCGATATGTCGTTGAGGTAAGAAAATATTTATCCTTTAAAATCTTACACTCCAGGCTAGATATTCAGACATGCATACAAGCAATAACTCTGAAAAGAGACAATCCCGGCAAATAGCGCTTCTTGTTAGTTAGTTAATGCACCATAAATTACCACCAGGAAAGAGAAGTGCTGGTAGAAAAAGAACGCATTTTGAGTTAACGATACACAGCACATGTGAACATTTGCATACCTGAAGCCTCGAACTTATTTGGTTTAATAGTTAGAGGCGACAGCAATGTGATTCTGTTTCACAATGAATGCGCTAAACTAAAAGCGAATTTCATACAATAATAAAACCTTTTTGTTTCAAAAACTGTTAATCGGCGAGTGAAAGAACGCGAAATTGTATGCACTTCAGCTAACTGAATTTAAAATATGTTATACGGAAGATTTTTTTTTATGAAAAAAAATTATGTATAACCTGAGCGTGGAGGACGCGGCTTCAAATCCCCGTCCGACTATCCAGATTTTGGATTTCCATGGTTTCCCTAAAATGCCATGGCCGAATTTAATCCCGTTCCTTGCCCTAGTCCTTTCACGCTTCTACTGACCTCCATGACTACGAGATGTAAAGCCAAAGGCATAAGAAATATAATAATTGAAAAAGATATGGCTGCCATGGATGCCGCGATTGTATTCTGTCGAACGGAAACATAAACGAAATGTCGTCTATATCTGAACCCTGGTCTCGCATTCGTGAGGACGCAGGTTTGAACTCTCATTCGGGAGGACGCAAGATTCGAATCCTCTTCCGGCTATACGGATTTCGGTTTTCCATGGTTTCCGAAATTACTCCAGGAGAATACCGGGATGATTCCTTCAAAAGGCCGTGGCTGAATGCTTACTCACAGTACCAGCCAGTATCAATAATGTCGTTTGTTCTTACCCACACATACTGTGGCGATGTTTGGGAATATAACCTAGGTACTTAGTACACTATCTGAAATACCAGATTTATTTGCCCAATCGTTGAAATGTTCACAGCTTTCAGAATGTTTTTGTCGTATTCATGTTGGAAATTATCAGGATTTCGTTATTTCGTATTCAACGAATAAAAAATAATGTATCTGTACTCTGAATTCATGTGCAATCTACAATTATTATATCATGAAGGGGTGGCGGCACGTATTTTGTTAGGAGGACACCTCTCAAACAGATGGGGCGGACAAAGAAATTAATGGCGGTCGATGGGATTTTTTTTTTTTTTTTTTCGTGCGGGCCCAAACAGTATTACATTGCGGCTCCAGGTAGGGTTGGGATGGCCTGCTGGATGCGGGGTATATGAAATTCATTCAAGTCAGCGGGCGGGCGGCTTATTCAACATCATATAACGTTAAAACTAGTATCTCGAAAACGGCTCGACAGATTCTCATAGAATAAATTTCTCTGCACTTGGTAGAAAAATTACTTGTAAATTGATATGCCGTAACACTATTTAAAGATTAAATCTTAATTTATATGTTTTAGAACTTTGAACCCACGACCACCTGCCTAAGAGGAATAGGCGAATTTGTGAATAAATTTTAACTTTCCATATTTTTTTAATATGTACAGCATTGAAATATTTGAACTATACTGGTATACATGTTTTTGCAGCAACCTAAGCAGTGCACTGTATATATTTACCAACTAGATACACAGATAAACGGTATATTTCCTCTTCACACACAACACTATTTGCAAAGCATTCATACACATTCACCTAGGTACAGATTTGTGCCCCCAGGGTAGGGTCTTGCACTGCCTGAAATATTACGTAATCCCCGCGACGATCCCGCCGCGTAGCCTCATTAGCATATTATTCCCATTTATGATCTGAGGCGAACACCTGCGCGGCACGTGCGCGCTGCGACGGGGGCGGGGGCGGGAATGACCACAAACTGACCGCAAGTTGGCGCCGGCCCGCCTTCGATACGTCACACCACTAGTACAAATTAAGAATATAATAAAATAAAAAGAAAAAGTGTATTTCGAGCGTAATTGAGGTTTAAAAAAATAATAAAGCCATTTAGACGATTTATGAGCCGTAACAACGTGGCACGTGGCCTTCTTGACAGCTTGATGACAGGTGTTGACATGACTAATGGCTTCCGCCTGCGAGGCCTGGCGAACACCTGCGCGACGTGGGGGGTCCAAAAACTGGCAAACGGACCGCGTACATAAGAAATACATGGGATAAAAACTGGCAACGGACAGACATAAGACATCTACTCACGTTTATAAGTTGTTTGTTTGATTTAAACTTCGATGAACTGAAATTATCTATGCAATTCCTTATTCGTCTTTTTAATTATTACACATATAAGTTGTAGTTAATAGTGTTCTAAAATTGTCGCGTGTAAATTTACTGATGAAGTTTTCCCTTCATATTTTTTAATTACGATATGAATAACATATTACTTAGATGGAATTGGCACTTAACACATACACCATACATTCGTAATTCAAAATAAACTGTGTTGTTTCTTCCTCGTTAGCAGCCGAACTGTTTTGGAGTCTTGCATTTACTGGTGAGGGTCAGGTTGATACACTAGCGTACTGAGGAAACTGATTCGTGGAAACATCTTGAGGGCCTTGCTTGAGTATGCTGGTATGTTTTAAATAGATGATGGGAATTGGAGCTGTACTTAAAATTAACATAAACTCAGTAAATGTTATGACAAAGGACCTGATGTTGGGAGTACCGATAATTTAGAGATATCTCAACCCTGAGTGAATATTGGGCAAAGAATTAGGAGCAATAGGTTAAAAAATAAAATTGTAGTTTAAAAATCTAAAAATGCGCTTTCGTAGTAATGTGAACTAAAAGGTTAAAAATAATTTTTAACAGTGATAGCACGTCTCACAATTCAGGATAAATTAATTTTTTGAATAAGCTTAAAGAATACAGTCATTGATTCCAAAATTAACATTCATGTAAAAAAGCGTGGTGTGCTATATCAGTTGTCATATTTTATTGTCGTTGGCTGTTTGTAAAGATTGTCAATTGTTATGTAGAGAGCACCCCACGCTTTTTTTTTTCCCATTAAAGTTAAGTTTGGAATCAAAGACTTTATTCTTTAAGCTTATTCAAAAAATTAATTTATACTGAATTGTGAGACGTGCTATCACTGTTAAACAAAGTCTTTATATTTAAAGATTATTTTTAACCTTTTAGTTCACATTACTACGAAAGCGTGTTTTTAGATTTTTAAACTACAATTTTATTTTTACCTTTTTAGTTCTGATTGTTTCAAAAGTATGTTTCCTACTGTTGGCTTTTCTTCGCCAATCTTTCTTTTTCTTTGTGCTGTAGTTCCATTTTTAATTATTGTTCCCACGAGTAAAGTACAATAAAATGGTCACCCCCATCAGAGGTCCAATAGCAATCACTTTAGTGTTCTTACTGTCAAAGTAATGAGATTGCCAAGACATAGATATGAAATTATTGGATTGTCATCGGTTCTTAACACGTGTACAAAATTTCAGGTAGTTCTGACTTTCTGAAGTGGGTGAAAATTAAACTGAAATTTTCCTTTACATTCAGCCACTTTTAAGTTGTTACTGACAACGTGGTGAGAGTGAAATTATTGAATGTTTAACGGTTCTTGATAAGTGTGCAAAATTTCGAACGATTCGGACCGTCAAAGTAACGAGAATAGCAGGGCGTTGCTGTATTGTCATCGGTTCTTAAAACGTTCACAAAGTTTTTCTATCGTTACTGTCAAAGTAATGATGATATCAAGACACAGCTATGACATTATTGTATTTTAATCAGTTATCAATACATGAGCAAAATTTCAAACAATTCGGAAATCTGGAATTGTGTTAAAATTAAATTGCAACATTCCACGACATTCGACCATTTTTCTGTGGTTACTGTCAAAGTAATGAGAATAGCAGGATAGAGCTATGAAATTATTGTATTGTCACTGGTTCTTAATATGTGTGCCAAATTTCAAACAGCTCAGATATCTGAAAGTGGGTCAAATTGGAGTTGTAAAATTCCGTTACATTCCTACAAACAAGTCAAGCTAATATAAAGCGTGTAAAGAGGACTCTTACTATGAGTTTGTGCTTGGTTGAAGGTAGAACAAAGTTGGATTGTTTTAATTTGTGGAGTAATGGATCAGAATAAGTGATCAAGGGATATGCTGCGTAATAAACTATGTTTTTAATATAATTGCGACCGAGCGAATGCTCCAGTGGAAATTTCCCTACATACCTATTTTTCCCTTTCTTGTACCCACCCACTTTTACCGTGTACAAATTTTAATCTTGAATTCTTTCAGCGTTTTTGATAAATTATTCATCACTTGCCTTGGTAATTTATTCCAATTCCTGACTCCCTTACCTACGAAAGAAAATTTTCCCACGACATTATGCCTGATACCAAGTGTCAGTTTGTGATCATGGTCATCTTTTCCCTTCCTTGCATCACTCTTGATTCTTACTTCAATATCTTTTCACGCCTCAACACCAATATACCCCATTGTACAATCCCAGAATTCTCTTCACCCTCCTCCTTCTTTTCTAGTTAATCCAATTTCAGCTTCTTTATAATATCAGTTCTGCATTAATTCCTACAAACAAATTTAACAGCCCTTCTTTGCACAACCACCCTCCCCCCCATCTCCTGTATTTGATACCCAACATGTGGGTCCGTAATGTACCATCATGTTCAAGCAATGATCTGACCAAAGTTTTGTACACCAATTATCTAACCTCTCTAGTCTGACGTGAAAATGTGCATAAAGAGGTAGTAAATATACAGGGAAACTTCCAGTGGCCAGTCATAATCAGTAATAAAAAAAATATCAATTTTTCATTATATCGTAAATACATTTCTGTATTCATATAACGTTCTCTCATGTTCTAGCTTGAGTGCGTCTCCTCATTCTTAACTAACTGATAACATTTCTGTAGGTTAAGCTACAATTACACGACTCTTTTTCGTCTGTTTATCGACTGTTTTCGAAGTCATGTTCCCACAATCCTAATCATGTACTAATCGCTAAAATTACTGCAACGTACTTTCCATTTATTCGTTTCATCTACGTGTGTGAACAAAAAATTAGCTATACAAAATCATTTATAGCAAACGAGTTTTATTGCTAGGCAGATGTTGACTTTCGCGTTCGCTATTTGACAGTGTCAAATGTTCATTTTTTTTGCAATCAGGTTTCTTTAATGGAATGCATTATTTCCCAAATTCCTCCTTTTAAATGATTTAAACATATTGCTATGCATCAGTAAAGATGATATGCATTTGTATGTAGTTGTGTGCGTTCAGTGTTACATTGTGAACTCAGCAGTTACACCAAGTTTTATCTTTCCTTTCTCTACAATTACACCTTCTCCTGGGAAATTGCTTATTTATTTACGTCTTTATAAATGTGATACATAATCGTAACCCGTCTTTTTGAAACATCTTCTCCGTTCATTTGCAAACGTATACATTTCGTACTTCCTGATTTTCAATTTATTCGTATAACACCAAATTTCAGATGCTAAAATATTTTATATGGCCTTCCTTGAGCCATTGTTTTGCTCTCATACAGTGCTGTAGTCAGTATACCATGTCTCAAGTTATGTAACAGACAATCTACAATTTTACAGCCACGTGTAATTTTTAATTAAATACGCTTATCACAGCATCATTTTCCTATTGCGTAGATGGCAGCACTGGTTGATTTGTGTGGTTTCAATATTTTCCGTTAAGTTTACTTCAGACAGCATTTTCTTAGAAAAAGAGGTAACTATATTTTATTTCCTAAAAGTCAGGATACGTTAAAATCTTGTGCTGTAATGTCAGTTATTGAGTCATTATTACTTAAACAATTACCAGGTTACTGTTACTGTAAATTCTCCTGTGGCGTCACTGTTACTTTTTGAGTCGCACTTCTCATATTAAAACATCTAATTGTTGGTAACGTGTTGTCATCAGTTGTTGTTATTTTCAAAACATGTTCGTTCATAACGTGTAACGTCGCAGATCCTCAGTAATGTCTTTAAATCAGTCGCTGTTACTTTCAGAATCTCAACAGAACGCAACACATTATCTTATGTTATTGTTAAGGCGTGTCCACACCAGTGGAACACAGAGGAACTTCTTGTTACTAAACTGTTTCTGTCTGTTTCAAGAAACAGAAACAGATCGCAACTTTCAGAAACATTCCGTCCACACCAAAACACCTAATTTAGGAACTGTTTACTTGTGTTACTGCTTAGGCTGGTTTCACACCAAGCCAGTCTCTACAAGTCAATCCAGTCACGTCTAGGCCCGTCAAGTGCAAGCCCGTCCAGTCCAGTCCAGTCAAGTCCTGTTGTTTCACACCAAACGCGTCCGGTCCAGTCCAGTCCATACAAGTCAGCTGCAGCAAAATTTTTGTGATTTAGGTTCAGCTGCTTAAATTTATAGTTTCGCGACGGATAGACCACCGAAAAAAATAAATTAATTAATGTGTCGATTGTGTTTTCATCCAATCAATTTAAGAAGAGATATGTATGGCGTATTTATTCATTTGTTTCCGGACTTGGTGAACGATCCGTTAAAGTTTTATAATTATTTTCGAATGAAATATGATTCGTAGTGCCTGTGTTTTACATAGTTACATTCTACGAAATGAAGAGGATAATGCATTCGAAAGCGATTTCTGGACGAGATGAGAGAAGTGAATGATCTTCACCCTATCCCACCACAAACTTCTGAAAGAAGAGATATTTGTGAAGCCATCACAATCAGGGAAACATTAATTAACTATTTCATCTCGCCAATAGGATCTGTGCCTTGGCAAAATGATTATATTGATTGTTGAAGTACGAACATATATCACTTTCTTACATCTAATTTTTATTTGTTACTTAATCAATTAAAAAACAGGCATGAATTAGAGTAATAATTGCAAAAAATAAAATTTACAATAAAAATAACTGACCAGATGTTTTCAATTGATCAATTAAATTCTTAATGGCAGCAATTAAATCTCTGTTGCGGTGATTCGGATGCTTAACATCATAGATCTCCTTTCGTTCTCTAAGCAGTTCGATTAATTTATCAAAATTCATTTTTAGAGGGTTATGAAAAAAAATCCACAAAACACACACTTCGCACCAAGTCGGAAACAATGAGACTGGACTGGACTGGACGCGCCAGAATCAAGACAGGTTGGGTTCCCCCTCCACTCGACGGGACTGGCTTAAGTCGGACGGGACTGAGACGCTACCTGTGTGAATGAACATGGGGGAGTAGGTATGTTGGATTTTCCTGTTGACTCAGCTGGACGCTCTTGACAGGACAGGACGGGCTCGACGCGACTGGACGCGTTTGGTGTGAAAGCACCCTTACGGTTGTTACCCGTTTACACCGAGAGCAACAATCTTTATTTTTCTGTGCGAAATAAAAAAACTTTTGTCACAATTATAATTCAGTTAGTATTCGATGATGTGGTGCGACAGTGAAGTTTTATCAGCAGCTGTTGCAATTTATGATTATTTTGAGCCAAAAGAAAAAAAAAAGAAACTGCAAATGCTGGATGAGACCAAGTCTTTTGGAGAGAAATCATCATGTAGTTGAACGCCTAATGGATTATTTTTTTAAAAAAGAAGGGAGATACACCTACTACTATAGAAATAATAAAACTTTGTTTAAACTTCCTTGTACATCAGTAAATCCTTTTTCTGAACAATGACGCACTTTATTTCTAACCGCAAGAAATTTCAAATATGTTTAAGCAAACCATTTACTCACAAAAGTTGCTGCAACACCAGATGTTTTTTGTTCCCGATCTTTTTTTCTTTCTTTGTAAAACTGTGCCACTAAGTTTTTTTTTATTTTTCGTTTTATTTCACTTACGTCTGCACCAGTTGCTTTACCGCGAATAGTGTTTCTTTAGCCGATCTTTATATTTTGAATCACACGGATTCCACAAACAATGTACATTTTGTGAGATCGAAGGCTTTCACGGCGTATCGATGAAATGTAGTCTTCACGGGTTTTCCGCCGTACATGTACATTTTTATATAATTCAATTAAATTTATTAAATTTTCATTCGTCCATATTTTTGTGGGAGTTCAACAACTCAGGTAACAGCAACACGGAACAAGCTGTCCACACCAAGCTAACAACAGTTTTAAACACGATAATGTTTATCAATGTTCCTTTGTTTACTTTCATCTTTACCGCTACTTCTAGAAACAGTCAACTTCAAGGAACTTTTGTTTCTGTTGACATAGACATTGAGGAATATTGAGAAACTTTGGTTAACATGAGGAAACATTTTGCAGGAACAAGCAACATCAACATCATGTTCCTTTTGGTGTGGACGTAGCTTTATACAATAGTAGTTTCTCTTCAGTGTAAAATCAGATTTTATCTCAACACCAATAAACGTTATCACTTCACTGTTGCTGAGTAACGACTTATTTTCAGTCACTGTTATTTTTCGTATCTCCCATGTTAACATTTCGAATTTTGAAATTTGTTTTATTCATTCATTTCTACTTCATAAATCTTCCATATTCACAACTCGAGCGTTAAAATCTTTTGGCATTTGCCTCGTACATTGTTCACGCAATCATTTCACTATTACTCTATAAAATCTTCTTTTAATTCACTGTTACTTTCGGAATCTCCCTGTTGACCAATCAATAATGTCACTGTATTTCCATAACGCCTGCTGTTCGGCTACAGTTATTTCCGGATGTACCTCGTGTGAACTTGTCGAATTTACAACTTTTGCGTTAGGCTTTTATAAATACAACTGTTACAACGATTCTCTCTTCGGTAACAGTTACTTTATGTAACTGTTATTTTGCGACAAACAGCATTTAACAAACAGCATGTTTATGATATGTCAACTAGACAGATTATACAAAACGCTGTGTGGAAGTAGAAAATGTTACAGACTTCAACTGAAATACGTTACTACACTGTAGGGTAGTACTGATTATTGGGTACTGAGTAACAATGAGCAATGCCGTAGTAAGCTGTTATAACGACACAGGTATGTCCGACGGTCACATTTAGCTGAGGTGGCGCTGGCAAGGTTCCGCGCGCGCGCGGGGTGCTCACTCTGGCAGACGCCCTCCGCAGCTAAATGCGTCCGGCGGTGCGGACCTCAGTAGCAGGCTGACGGGCGACATGCAGTGGTACATGGGAGACGACGAGGAGGAGGAAGATGACCTCATGTTCAGCCCCGCTCTCCTGGCGCGCAGGGCCAGCGAGAGCTGGATCAACATGCCGCCAGTCGAGGTGAGCATGGTGCTGCCACCGGGTGGGCACCGCGCAAACTACTGCTCGAATCACTCCGCGAAGTGGTGCCGCCTGGTAGCCATGGTGATTAACTAAACCCACCGGAGCTTACGCATTGGACATTTTTAAATTGCTCATAGTTGAGAATAAATGAATGTACTAATTGTTGTAACCATTTCTACCCTTCATTGAAAGGTAGCATTTCCACGTTAATCGCCAATCTTTAAATTACTTCAAAATAACGTCGTTTTAACATACTTATTGTCATAATATTCGTATCCCTGTTTCGGCTCCAATTCTTAGTGGCCTCTAATCAGACCTACAATTACGGCAAATATTTGCTTTGTTCATGTATGGTATGCCAAGAAGCTTCGTGGTTTGGATTCCGCTAAAACTGTAGGTGTTCTTTATTCGGTATGATTACCGGGTTAGGTTAGGGTAGTCACGACAGAGATGCAATGCGCTGCAATTGTTACTCTAATATTTACAATAGTCATATGCATTTACTTGAAGAGTGATTGATTAATGGTATTTCCTATTATTTCAGAGCTTCTATTCATTTTTAATAATGTTTATAACATAATTATGAAATCAGCTAAACAGCTATGTAATTGCTTAAACTAATGGCACCGAATGATTTTGGTAGAAGAATGCCAGACCTTTTTATAGAAATAAGCCGTAATTCTAAATAGTTAAAGTGAAAAGTGTAACTAGCTCGTAAAGACAACGGATACTTCAGCGCTTTTTCGCAAGGATAAATTTGTGAGAGGTGACTGTACGTTCGGCTAAATATATTTGAGGTAGCGCGCGTTTGGCAGCGTAAATCATTCTGTCTATTATGGGAATCTGGAATCTCCGTCAATTACTGATCCCATTTCTGCATTGCATATCTTCAGAGGATTCGCGGATAGTTGGAGACTCAGTTAAGACACGTGATGGGTATCAATGGATCTCCGATTCGACTCTCGGTTGCAATATTACCATCCTTAAACAGCTGACTTTCATCGCTGGCAAAAGCTTTGATGATACGAAGCATGCTCTGTAGTAGCTATTCCACGTTAAAGAGAAGGTCCTATGCCCCAACTGTGTTGGTGATGGCTACATTAGGGGTGGAATTGTGCAGCCGGTAAGAAAGCATGTTACCACGTAACTAAAACCACGCGAAATTACTATTATCATCTAATTCACCAATTACATTTTCGAGAAACTGTTTAATTTTCTTGTAAACACAACATTATCAAGTCTATCTTGACATTGTAATAGGATCATTTATTGTCAGTGAAAGTTTTTTCTGAACTTACATCTATCCTGAACATAATAATAAAATTCAGCTAATACAGACAAGCTATTTACATCCATCGTCACATACTTTCTGGTAAAGAGCAGTATTTTGTCAATGGCAGGATCGGAAGGATTCAGATTCGACTACTGGCCTAGTGCTTTTTACAAAACCTTAAGGCCTTCCACCAAAACTTCCTTTGTATATACTGTATCTGTTTTTGATGTTTGTTAGCCGTTTCATACCAACCAATTTGTTGTTTCCCTTCATAAAACCATCCTCCCTAATACATGTGTTTTTTGTTGTCAGTGTCACATTTTCATAATTTTTGTATTCGATATTGTTCTGCTATGCTTCTTACTCTTTATCCCACTTCAATTTTTCTGGACACATCTTTCATCCAATCTTGTAGCTACATCCAGCGGAATGCTTGTAAGAAAGGGGAATTAGAAGTAGTTCGTTGTAGGAAAGAGATGATCACTATCACATTATTAAACTTGGTTTCAGGCGTAACAATTAGTGTTCAGTGTTGGTGCTTTCAAAGCTGGAGTAAAACTAGCATTATAAGCATGCTTGTTGACTTATCGGATTACAAGCAAAGTGTACTGTTGACTTAGAGTTTACGCCAACTTTGGTTTAAGTTGCCCTGTGTAGGAGTTAGACAACTGTCCTCGCGTACGTTGGATCGCCGGCCCGAGTAGTTTTAATCAAGTGTTGTGTTCATACTGAGGAGTCTTTACTGCATGGATTCATAATTTTACTGATATAATCAGAGAAGTTGAGAAAATACAAAACTGTGGATGGCTGTTTGGCCAAACTGACTAAATGCCATTACAAAAAAAAAAGTAAATAGAAACGAGAAACGAGGAACAAACAAAAAATTTGGTTCCAGAGCACCGGCATCGAAAAGAAACAAAAAGAAACAAAAGGGGGGAAAAAAAAAAGAATGGTTTCCGAGCACCGAGTATTTTAGATCAGTGGAGAGAACTTACGGATACAAGTGAACATAAACCAGTTTTACTTTGAACAATATATCGCCTGGCACTGTCGACATTTTCTGATAAATTGGTTACTTAAATGATAATAAATTGTTGCTGATAGATGACTATTCCCTTTCAACTCACTCACTGATAGCAACAAGTTATTTTACTGTTATTACGGTCAAAATTACGAAAAGTAAATTCATATGGCCTTGCGTCCTGGTGACAGTGTCTGTAGTAGATGGTCCTACAGTTTAAGGTGTAATTCGAACCACGGAATGTCTTGGCATAGCTCACATGATCAAATACAACTCTTTCTACCCACAAACGTTTGAAAGCAAGTGCCTTGAATACTGACTGACCAGACCACTCAAAATTACCTAAAACTTCACGTGTTGATGATTTCGAATGAATAATGGTCGTATCGTAATTTAATCAGTCTATTGACTATTATTCTGGATGTACACTAACCACTGGAAAACGTAAAGTACATTAGTCACTGAATTACTGTCTACAATCATAGCCAACACTCTGAATTGAGTAAATTGCTCTTACTAGAATCCGAATGTGAATGTAGCGTCAAATGCGGGAAGGACACTACATGGCATTCATCAGTTAAAAGCGTCTATGCGCACTTTGTCCAGCTCCTAGTCTGTTTACGGCTAGTTTCGTCGCCCTCCGTGCTGTATCGCGTTGTTTTACTGTCTCGGTCATCATGACAAACAACTCCGTCTTCAGTTATCTCAAGCGTGTTTGCACATGTCTCTGGCTGTTGCTCTAGTTGCATCGCTTGGGAACAGGTGGGACGCATGGAGGAAGGAATATCTGGAGACGACGCAAGGGCACTGGAGTGAAGCCGGGTAGAGAGAAGTGGGGTGGGGAGGTCGCCATATTGGTCCCTAGAAACTCGGGGAATATGCACAAAAACCTCAAGGGAATCATACAACAACTATGGCACCGCAATTTGATGATGGATTATTATGTAACTCGACGAGACAGACCGAAAATTAAGAATAATTCTTTTTATAACCTGCTAGTTCTTGAGATATACTATCTCAAAAGTGATGTGTTTTGGGTAGAAATTCGGAAGAAACACTTTCCCAAAGTCAAATTTGACAATAGATTCTTATGTAATACGACGAGAGAAATTGAAAATAAACAATAAAAATTTTCGGTATCTCGTTTAGTTCTCGAGATATGCTGTCTCCAAAAGTCAGAAGCTTAAATGAGAGTAGTATAAATTGCGATACCGGTACGTGATACACGTTGTATCACTAACATGGTGCTTATGAAATTACTAACTAATAATAAATTGTTTGTCCCTTCTGGTCCAGGCTGATTTCAACCTACCCACATTTCCATTATTATACTCGCTACAAAATCAAACCATGTAAACACACCTAAACACATGAAATGCATCGCGAACTAAATTTCGGAAACAACAACGTTTGCTTCATCACGTTTCATAGTTCTCACAGCACAAATTATCACATTTTATTTAATTGTACACTTTCAGTATAAACTGACTGTAATGCATGCAGAATACCATATTCATTGTATTGTGATGACCCGCTTAAATTAGACTGCCAACACTTGTTTACAATAAGGCAAGCCTTTTATGTGCAAAGTAGTAACATATGCTGATTGTCTAATCTACACCAAGAAATTTTTGAGAACGATATTATCCTGTTGAGAGTAATTAATAAATTTATAATGATAGGCCCTAATGTTGCAGTTACCTCAAGAACAATAATTACAATTTAACTTAATTATGAAACGTTTACCAGGTTGTTTCCTATCTTCTCTGTTTGTGCAACCGTATGCAACACAACTGGCATTATAGAAAACTTCAGAATATTAGAAAATGAAATATTCGCAGAGGCAGACACAGTGCAAACAGCCCAATGTTTTTGGGTTTTTCCTAAGGCAGCCGCGCATTTGCAGTAGGAACGAGTTTTTAGATGAGGTTTCACAGATTTAGCGTTATTTCGTCTCCTTCCTCCATGGTGGGACGAGAGGTTTTTTCTCCACTAAAAAGGAACTTAAATTCTATCTATTACTTTGATGCAGAATACAGTATATCTTTGGTCGTGTCACGTTAAATAATTTGTAATTTTTCTAAGCGGAACATCTGACATAGTTGATTTTTCTACGTGGAGGCGTCTTTTAATTTGTTGCCTTGCTGGGAGCATAGATAATGTTTATTTTTTCTATTATCTTTTCGCATTTCTGTCCTCTTTTTGCAGCACTTGCTTTTTGCTCTTTTTTGTTACCTCCTCGTTTTCTTTCTCCAAAGTCTACTTTTAGTACAGCAAACGGTATTCGTTTCTATTACTAATATACATACGATATCTGCCAAATTGTTTTTGTTTGAAGTTTCGTTCGACCCTATACATTGTCAGACGTTTGGTACGTCCACAACGATTCAACATTAAGTCCGTGTTTTGAGTATGCTCAGGGGTATCAAATAGTTCCCAGTCGGCAGATACTGCCTCGCGCGTTATTCCTTCCAGTCGTTTGAGGTTCTTTATGCCTTTATGCTTTTATACCTTCATGTCTTCCTCTTACTTTGATAGATCTTGTCCAGTAGCTACTTGTAATACATTCGTGAAAGAACATTTACCCCCCCCCCTTTTTTTCAATATCTCTGCTCCAAAGAACTTACCAACAGAGAAAACTCTCATATACATTGGTCGCGTTGCGTCAGAAGTTACTAAGTAGTACCATGTATGTTGTTCTATGTTAAACGTCAGTAATCCACTTGAATAAAATGTGGTCTGCCTGAGACTGGTCGTGAACTGACTAGAATAGTTCGACAACCCCCGGCGAGCGAAGACTCCGAAGTGTTAGTTGCACTATCTGTCACCAAAACGCTGCTTGGCTAACTAAGACATTTCAGAATTGTCTCTAATTTCAAATAAATTATTGAATTTGATTTAGTGTGCACTTACATTGTTAAAAGGAACTGTTATTGCGATGCCAGCTAGTTACGAAGTAACTGCACACAAATACGAAGGGCAGAGAGATCTGTGAGACGTTCGTTTAAATTTGCATGTTGGCATTTTGTTTATTTACAACAGTTTTAAATAGATAAATTAATTAAGGAAAGTTTACATGTCGCATGTAAGGAGAAGAATATCTGATGTTTATTATCTATTCCTTGTAGCAGTTACTGGAACCAGGTCATAACATAACGTAAGAATGTTTTACAGAAGATGAGTAATGAATAATTTGTTTAAAACTCAGAGAAAGTTTACACGAATCGAAAGAGATCACGAAATTTATGATACAATTAAAATTCGTTATTCTTTTCGAAATTGTGCTTTTCTTAAAAACTTTTCATTTTTGACGGACTTTTTTTGTAAAAATAAGTACAAGTAGTAGGAAAACAGGAGTCCGAGATAACTATATATCTATAATGCCAGGCATAGATGAGATGCTCTTTTCTTACTGCGAGTATGCTTTAATCATTGTGTATTCTGTTTACCTCCCATTATCTGTTGCAAAAGAAGT
>JARYHS010002261.1:0-51643 GCA_031002005.1 Vandiemenella viatica
TTAGGTGATGAGGCCTGAGTGGATAAATATCTAAACACCCACTTTGACCTAACAATTTACGACAGTTCAAATGTGAGCACTATCTTAGGCGTAATAGAACCTATGGTGACGTTTTGGATACTTGTCGATGTGTGGGGATCTTCTATAAAAATGTGGGTTATGATGTCTGTTTGATGACCAAGAAACTATCAGTGAGCTAAGAGCATTATGGTAACTTTATCGTGGTTACTTGAACAAAGCATGCAATTACAAACAAATGTCAGACTTGGTCCTGAATCCGAAGGTTGGCGTTAGATGGGAACATTTTAAGCCGAATGGAGAACTCCCCTGGGTCCTGATTTATTGAAAAATAAATTCCTGGAAAAGGGGAGAATTTCCCTGAAAACTGTAGTAGAACCACCTTAAATGAACATTTTGATACCTGGCTACTGATTAGCAGAAGACTTTGCGAATTTTGAATTTTTGGTTTACTTTAACGCACGAACAGAAGGTAACCCTGTCTGTAACTGATCAGGGGTTGGATTGGGAATCATTGGAAAACAGAAGGTGGTTTGAGGAAGTGCTGTGGGTATGTTGGTGATGAGGCTAGGGGTGGATCTTGGTGAAAGAATTAGGAATAGAATATCAGTAGAAGCTGGCACTGGATTTCTTCTATAAGGGAGTATCTCCACCTTGGTCACAGGCGATGGTCTCAGGCATGTTCAGTGCTTAGCACTGCCTTAGCGTGACTCGATTTTTATCACATAGGACTGGCGTACTTCGATTCGACAGGGGTGAAATTAGTAAGATTAACAGACGTATTTCGTCCCCCTGATTTATTGAAAAATAATTTCCTGGAAAAGGGGAGAATTTCCCTGAAAACTGCAGTAGAACCACCTTAAATGAACATTTTGGTACCTGGCTACTGATTAGCAGAAGACTTTGCGAAAGCACTGCCTTAGCGTGACTCGATTTTTATCACATAGGACTGGCGTACTTCGATTCGACAGGGGTGAAATTAGTAGATTAACAGACGTATTTCGTTCCTGGAACATACGTGCTGTGCTGTAAAATACAGTTAAAGGTGTCAATCACTGATGTGTCACAAGGATTGATTGGAATTTTAGACAAAGTACAGCTAAGGACACTCAATTTGTGATTGCTTACGAAGCATAACAGAATTGATACCTAGATTGGTCTGGATAGACAGACGACAAAGGTTTGACCTTGGTGGCAACAATTACGAGTGCAATGAAATATTTTATACCAATTGTGGTATTGCTATACTTTATCACAATAATTTCATTTTTTTTTTAACTTTTAAACGTCTCTATAACAACGTGGTCTTTAGAGACGGGGGAAAGGATGGGGGGCAAGGAATGGGAAGGAATTCGGTCATGTCCTTTTGAAGGAAGCATCCCGGCATTCACAAACTGGATTTCACATCTGCAACTTTGCATTAGGCAATGATATTCATGTGAATATAATTTAGTGGGTATATTTCAGATAAAATAGGTAGGAAAGTTAATGCCATAGCAATAGTTTTTTTTTTTTTGGTAACAATTTAACGTCCCTTTTTAACAACGTGGTCTTTAGAGACGGGAAAGGATGGGGGCAAGGAATGGGAAGGAATTCGGCCATGGCCTTTTTGAAGGAAGCATCCCGGCATTCACCTGGAGTGATTTGGGGAAACCATGGAAAACCCAAATCTGGATGCCCGGAACCGCCGTCCTCCCGAATGCGAGGCCAGAACGCTATCCGTTACACCACCACGCTCGGTCATAGCAATAGGATAGAAATGCACAAAGTTCATCGAGGTTGTAGACACATACATTAGGAAATCACTTCTTTGAGTTTAAAACATTAGTTGGATTATCGCTTTGTTTCATTGCATATAATTTAATAAATTAAAATAATGGGTGTGACAGAAATTCCCGAGTTATCATTAACGATTAATTATATTATTTCCTCTTGTTATTCGCACAGAGTTATTTTTTGTGCAAAGCACCCTCTGCCAATTTCGAATATCTGAACTGCATTGTATAGATGTGAATTTGAGCTATGTCAGGACATTCCATGGTTCATTATCACGTTTTAAACGTAAAAGTTACGCTTTCTCATGGTCTATTTTTTTTAATTAAATACAAAGACTCAAGCAGTTTTTCTGTTCACCCAGAATGAAAACTAAATTTTCGATTTTCGTTTTTAAAACACGAGGGATTAGGCTACCATAAAAAATGATTCTTATATTTGTTCTACGAAAACTGACATATAATAATTATTCTCATCTCGTAATAATTTCTTCTTGAACCGCAGTGAATTTCTATGTATCCTGCTGGAACGGTTTCGATGGCGCAACCCGATAGCAGGACACCTGAACAAATAACAAATACACATGAAATTTTTTCAAGCCGAGACTCTGCAATATGTATTGGACGCCCTAATTTCTTTGTCCGCCACCCAGCTATGCTTTCATAATGGCGAATGAATAATGTGCTTCCCTTGGAGCCATTTCGTAACCTGTCGGACTCCCGGTCAAACACGCAAGTGGCTTCGCAAACATCGAAATATTTCACGCATATTGCTACACCCGCTCCATCTAGCCGCCGATCGGTGAACTAACGGTCCAGCGCTATCTAGCCACCTATCGGCGAACTAACGGTGCAGCGCAAGCCCGACAGCTACCGCCATCTGTGCGACAGGTTGAGGAACTAACGGCGGCCATCTTGGTCGCCCAAACTGGGGGGCGGCCATCTTGGTCGCCCAAACTGGGGGCGGCCATCTTGTGACGTCACGGGTTTTTCCCGGTTTCTGGCTAGCTACCCCTACTCATACCCATAACAAATGATAGCAAATGGAAATGGATCAGGATAAGTTATTACCTTTAGATATAGTTTTCAGTAAGAAATGCGTCCAACTTGAGCACCAATACATTCGTGGATTCTTGCCGACATTGAATCAACAAGTGTTTCGAATGTCTTCTTGGGGTATTTCTCTTTACGCCTGCATGTCTTTTGCAGTCAGTTATTGCGCAGTTTGTGCTACTCCTGGTATCCCAGACATGCTCTATTGGGAACAAATCTGGGGACTGTGCTGCAGTGGCGTAGCTAGCGTGGGTGACACCCGGGGCGGATATCGATGGTGTCACCCCTTGAAAACTTAAAATTCAATGTTAACTGAAACATAATATCTTGTAAAATATGATATTAATAAAACATAATTAAATAAACGTTTATTGTTATTCAAAAATAATAGTTTGTTAATAAAATGGTAATAATTAAGAACATTTAAAAATACAAAAATAAACCAAAAACAATTGCTTTCACAATCTCCTCTTCCTAGCTTAAATAGCTGCAAACTCGTAAATCACATCTTCAAAATTAACACTTCGAGTTACTTCACTTTCTATGGCGGATATGGCAACACTAGGCCGACACCCGGCCGTCATTAGATTGGTTTATGTTTTGACGGTGTGGACCAGTGTCAGCCTGCTGGGGTGGAGAAGCGCATAGAGAGTTCGGAAATTTACGACCAAATGTTTTCATATTATTTTTTGTCTTTAAAAAATCATCTTTATTTCATCAACCTGTTTTCCATGTTCATCAGATTTTCGTAAAATGTAGGAAGAGTCTTCGCATTAAAAAATCAAAACTTTGCCAGAGTTGAAGATCAATTTTAAGACCCACAAAAATTACATCCGTACTTGTAACGGGGAGCTCCCACGTCCGAATCACACGCCATAACCATCTGAGTCACCAGACTAATCTAGAAGTACTGAAAAATATGTATTCAAAAACCTAAAAGTAGATTCGTATTTTTGGATAGTAAAAATAGATGGTATAGAAAAACAGTATGTTCATTTTATCATGTTTGGAAATTTATTTTTCATTACACCTACATTCGATCTGTTGACTCAAATGGTTACTGCGAGCGATTTGGGTACTGAAGGCCCCGGTCTCTACTGTAATTTTTGCGGGCCTTAAAATTGACAATTACAACCTGGAAAAGCTTTTATCTGTTAATGCGAAGATTCTAGAACGCTCCATTGTTCGAATTTCACGTCAAGTGTTAAGCGACTGATATTTCATTGTGATTGCGTTGAAACACAAGAATCTTTCATTCCGGTACAGTGTGGTGATGATTTGTCAATGCTGCGTTTGGATACTATTTTTGTACATAAAAGATCAACCAGTTAGGCGATAACGTGAGCCAGATAAAAAAGTATTTTAATGTACTTTCGTACCAAAACTGTGCAAAATAGAGTAGGGTGACAAACCTACCTTTTATCTCCAACACTCATTCCCTGAAACAATCACTTGAAAACGTTAAAGGAGACTAAAAAAGACAGGGTAGGAACACGCGCGAGCTATGGAAAAGTGTGGACGCGAGGGGGCGAGCCGTCACTCGGCCGACTGTCGTTGCGGTGACGGTACACACCAATGTTGGCAAAGTTCAGCTCGACCTTTACATGTAGCAACTGATACAAAAATTGGCGCAGATTAAAATCCCAACAACCATACGCTATTGTGATAAATGAATGAAATTTGACCCCAAATATTCCCACATGAAGAACATTAAATGAATAAAAATTAAAGGTTTATATGTAAAAGTTTGCGAATACCAGGCTATTTTTTATTTTTATTTTATTAATTTATTTTTTTAACGTGTAAGTGGCGAACAGTGTGGTTTAACATGATACTTTGTTGTGGACAAGTTCTTGTTGGCCAAGTATGCCAAGGCGAAATGTGACAAATCTACACCCAAATGTCTAAGTGTGAGTGAGGTCGGAGAATTGGCTGTTTTAAAAGGCTGCATCATCTCGTGAAATCTCCCGAAGGATTGGCTATAGTGTAATGTCAGTATACAGACTTGTTAGGGGACGTCCATTAATTACGTGAGGTGAAATGGGGGGGGGGGTCCGGCGAAATCTCACCAAGGGTGAAGGAGCTCGACGGAAAAAAGGTCCATAAACGACGCAGATATCGACATTAGGGGAATATCTTGGGGGGGGGGGGGAGGGATCCGATCAGATCTCATCAATTCTAACCAGAAGGGGGGAGAGGTCCCGTACGTCCCCTTACACAGTGATGAAAGAAAGCTCTAATGCTCATAGAGCAGGCACAGGTCCATTCAGACGGACAACAGCACAAAAAGACCGCCAAATTGTGTGGGTGGCTGTTGCTGCCAAATGGGTGAATTTAGGCCAGATCCAAGCAGTGGTTACAGAGAGAGTCACCCCTGGACGATTATAAACCAATTGCTAGAAGCTTTGTTACACTCACAGACCCCTATGCAATGTGTTCCATTAACTTGATTTCATTATCGTCTAACCTGCTACAATGCAAAACGCAAATGAACATGTGAACGGCGTACATTTGTGTTTAGAGATGAGTCGTGATTCTTTCTATGGCAAAGTGATAATCGATGACATGTTCGCAGCCATAGTGGAGAAGCGGCTTACCTGCAGTGACTTCAGAACGTCACAGAAGTGCAGCCACTGGTGTCATTTTTTGGCGGCAATCAGTTTCTACAGCATGACTTGGTTGTTGTTGAAGGCATAATGACAGCCCACCACTATATGGACGGTGTGCTGCATCTTATTGTGATACCCTTCATGTTCACCATCCAAATCGCATCTTCCAACTAGATAATGCCCGTCCTAATACTGCGGCCATTGTCACACAAGCATTGCAAGGGGTTACGATTACAATTTGAACTGCAAAGTCCCCAGATTTGTTCCCAATAAAGCATATCTGGGATACTATGAGTAGACACATGAGATCTCATGGTCACCCAGCGCGAACTGTGCAACAACTGATTGGAAAAGACATACAGACGTAGAGAGACATACCCCAAGAAGACATCCGAACACTTGTTGATTCAATGCCGGCAAGCATCCATGAAATGCTCAGGATGGGCGAACTTCTCGCTGACAACTGTATCTAAAGGTAATAAACTTAGCCTGATCCATTTCTACTTGCTATTATTTCTTCTAGGTATGGCCCTGGATATATCTTCAAAGATTCATGAAATTATACCATTTCTGTATGCATGTTGAGATTTTAATTTCCGCCAGTCTAGGGCGACCATAATATTCCACTACAAATTTAAAAAAGTCAAAAGCTACCCAACCATTGGTTTTTAAAACGTTAACATAGGCTGTTTTTAAATACCTTCGATACCTTGGCTGGAAAGTTAACAGAAGTGGCCTGGTCCAAGTAGATGCAATTCCAGACCCAGAAGGGTTCCAATCGGTGCAAACCCAGGATCCGGGTCCCACAAGTCGTGAGACCCTGCGTGATACTGTATAGTCAGAGAAGCAAAAATAGAAGAATAAATAAAATGTAAAAACAATGTAATTAAAAAACAACGGGTCAGGTAATATATGAACATGCCTTTGCGATATCTGCCGTCTTTAGATGAAGTAGGTACTTAACAAGTGAAATATTTTACTGCCCGCTGCAGACTCCTAAATATGATATGTATGTATGTATGTAGGCCTACGTATGTTTGTATGTACCGAAGACCGTCTCCACCTGTAAATGTTTGATTTCTATCGCCGCTCCGTAACGTATAAATAAAAATGTTGTAAATGGCTCGAATGTTCGTTCAGTTTATTATTAAAGCTTAATTTTTGTTGAGGAACAGAAGTTCGACATCCCTCTCGATTTAGGGAACCCGTAAGAATTTAGGGACCTGTATTTAACAGACGGGTTACCCAATCTAAAAATTTTCTTCTCTAAATTTGTTTTGGAAAATTCTTAGAGAATCATACGCTTATTAATTTCATCGCGACCATATTTGCATATTCTAGATCAGTAGAAAGAATAGCAAACTTACTAATGTTACGATTTCGCGATTCCATATGTTTTAAACACATGCTCTACAAAAACTGATTACCAACGACAAACGATACCATCAACGAACACTTGGACCCATTCAGATTGACTTGAAACCTGACAGTAATGCTAATTTAATGCATAGTTTTCTGAATCATCTTATTTACATAAATTCTAAAGTGATACGATTTCATGTCGAGTATAGGTGCACTGCCCACAATAGGTAGGTAGGCTGAGTGCAAATCGGAAAACGGGAATTGTACTCAATTTATCCAACACGAATCTGTCAGATGAAACATTCAAAAATTACTAGAAAATACTTCAAGGCACTTGTGTAACTTAGCTCGAAAGCTAATGGAATTCTAAATAAGCAAAAATACATTTAAAAAATCATGCCACGCTTTATTAATTATAGGACAATGGAAATGGAAGCCTACACTACGAGTATTCCGACATACGCTTGTTTGCAGTTTTTTTTTTTTTTTTTTTTTTTTTTTCAAAGGAAAATATAATTTTTTTTCTTTAAATAATTTGAGGATTTACAATTTAACTGTCTAATTACCATGATTTTAGATATACATCCTTTAATTTTAAAAGATCCTCGCTTTATACAAGAAAACTTACATTATATCCACCGCCGTTTCTAACAAACCAAACAAAAGTGACAGATAGCAAGCACAACGATTTCCTGTGATTGTTGGAGCTACTGAGTGACGCTCCCTTTGTTTAAGCGCGCGGTGTTGCCAATAATTATATTCTATTGCAGTATTTCTCAAAGGGGTGTACCCGAAACCCTAGGGGGCTTCAAAACAATAAAAATAGAAGTGTTTCAACACCAAAGGATAAAAGAAATCTATTTTAAAAAATTTGTATCACACTAATTTCGATCACTATTTTCGAAATGCCGGGTGTCACCCCCAAACGGGTGACACCCGCGGTGGACCGCCCCCACCGCCCCCCCCCCCTCCTAGCTACGCCACTGCTGTGCTGTTCAAATTGTGATCGAAACTCCTTGCAAGGCTTGTGTAACGATGGCCGCAATATGAGGACGGGCATTATCTTGTTGTAAGATGCGATTTGAATGGTGAACATGAAGGAGTGGTGGGCTGTCATTGTGCCTTCAACAACAGCCGACTCAGTCATGCTGTCGAAACTGATTGCCGCCAAAAAATGACACCGGTGACTGCATTTGTGTGATGTTCTGAAATCACAGCAGGTAAGCCGTTTTCCAATACGCCTCCGAACATGTCGTGAATTATCACTTTGCCACAGACAGAATCTAGACTCGTCTGTAAACACAAATGTACGCCATTCACATTTCCTTTCATGTTTTGCATTACGCCAGGTTAGATGATGCTGGCAATGAAATCAGATTAATGGGACACATTGCATAGGGTTCAGAGAGCGTACTCCAGCTTCAAGCAATTGGTTTTCAATCGTCCGGGGAGGGGGGTGACTCTCTCTGTAATCACTGTTTCGATCTGGCCTGCAGTCAACCATTTGCCAGCAGCAGCCACCCACACAATTTGGCGGTCTTCACGTGCTATTATCCATCAGTATAGACCTGGAGTATTAGAGCTTTCTTTCATCACTGTGTAACAAGTCTGTATACTGACAATGCACTACGGCCAATCCTTTGCGAGATTTCACGATATGATGCACCTTTTTAAAACATGTCAATTCTCCGACCTCTCTCACAGTTAGACATTTGAGTGTATAGAGTTGTCACTCTTCGCCTGGGCATACTTAGCCAACAAGAACTCGTGGACAACAAAGTGTCATGTTACACCACACTGTACGCCACAAGTACGTTAAAAGAATATAAAAAAATAGCAATTTACGTAATAGATAGCACCGTAATTCTCTTATTATTACATGTAAAACTTTCAATTCTAAATCATTTAATACTCTTCATGTGGGCATACTTTGAGCCAAATTTCATTCATTTATCACAACATCGTATGGGTGTTGGGATTTTAATTTGCGCCAGTGTGTGTATCAGTTGCTACGTGTAAAGGTCGAGCTCTATTTTGCCAATGCTGGTCTGTACCGTCACCGCAACGACAGTCGGCCGAGTGGCAGCTCGCCTCCTCGCGTCCACAATTTTCCATAGCTCGCCCATGTTCCTACCCGGTCTTTAGTCTCCTTTAATGTTTTCAAGTGATTGTTACAGGGGATCAGTGTTGGGGATGACAGGTAGGTTTGATACCTTTACTTTATTTTGCACAGTTTTGGTACGAAAGTACATTAAAATATTTTTTTTTTTATCTGACTCGTGTAATCACCTATCTGGTTGATCTTTTATGTACAAAAATAGTATTCCACCGCAGCAGTACCGGATTAACCACGTAGCAGGAGGTAGCAAATGCCACGGGCCTCGCGCCTTCTAAGGGGCCTCGCGCCTCCTTGGGGGGCCCCGCACCTAGGCTAGATGGGCGACCTTTTTTGTTTTTAGCTCCACAATTTTCCCCAGGACGGCAAAAATCAAGGACCTCTTCTTCACATTTGCTACGGGCCCCGCGCTGTCTTAATCCGGCCCTGCAGCGCAGTATTAACAAACCATTACCACAATATACCGGAATGAAAGATTCTCGCATATTTCAATGCAATCGCAATGAAATGTCAATCACTTCGCACTTGACGTGTTTGTTTTGCTTGAGGTTCTTTTCGATTCATTCAGTAATTTTTTTTAAAAAAAGCAAAGAATGAGGTTATAACATATTTTAGGCCTAATTTAAATTTAGGTCGTAAAGATTTTGTATAATAAATATAATAATTTCATGTTATCTCAAAGTTCTAGTCAGAGTTTCTTATTAGGAAACTCGCAGTGCACCTATATCGTAGTCACCTAACTTCGAAAGGAGACCTACAGATTAACGTGAAATTCGAACACGGGGCGTCCTAGAATCCTCGTATTAACAGATAAAAGCATTGCCAGAGGTAAATGTCAATTTTTAGGCCCGCAAAAATTACAGTCGAGTCCGGGATTTGAACCGGGACCTTCAGTATCCAAACCGCACGCAGTCATTTGAATCACCAGTCCGAATGTAGGTGTAATGAAAAATAAGTTTGCAAACATGATACAATGAATATATTTTTTTCTATACCATCTATTTTTGCTATCAAAAAACACAAATCAACTTTTATGTGTTTGAATACATATTTTTCAGTACTTCTAGATTAGTTTGGCGTATGGTTACAGCGTGCGATTCGGGTGTGGAAGGTCCCCGTTACAAATGCAGGTCACAGCTGCAATTTTTGTGGGTCTTAAAATTGATCTTCAACTCTGGCAATGTTTTGATTTCTTCTTCCATCGTTGTGCCCAACTCAGGAGCGTGAGTGAACTTATTTAGCAAATGTGTTTTTCTTCTGTTCCCAAAACCTCTTCATCCTATCGCTGTGTTCTTTCCTTCGTTCTTCTGTCCAAGGGTTCCTTCTTCTGATATACTGGCTGTTGGCAAACTGGTGATTGTTGACCATGCTACTAAATCGGCATCTGTCCTGTATGATGTCGTCTGTTATTCCTATTTCCCGGAGATCCTTTTCAATTTCAATTAGCCAGATGTTTTTAATTTTCATTGAAAGGGCTAGATTTAGAATTCTTTTTGTTAGTCTGATAATATGGCCGTAGAATTTAATTCGTCTTTTCCTGAATGTGTCTGTAATTTTTTCCGAATGCTGATACAGTTCGTTTGATTTCCTTTTCATCCAAATTCCTCCGGTACAAACAGGGCCAAAGATTTTTCTTAAAATTTTCTTTTCTTGCTTTTCAATATCTTTAATCAATGATCTTCCTCCAATAATCAAGGTTTCTGATGCGTTTAATGCCTCCGGTTTGATTACAGTGTTATAGTGTCTTAACTTGGCATTTCGGGATATTGACTTTTTGTTGTATCTGTTCCAGGTGATTCTGTAGGCTTTTTGTAATTTAATTATTCTCTCCTTGTTTGCTTCACGATTTAATCCTGCAGGTTGAATAATTTCTCCTAGATATCTGAATTTAGCTACTTGAAAGATATTGCCAAATCGCATTTTTAAGAGTTGTCCATCTTGGTACCGTGAAGATCCTTCCATATATTGGGTTTTAGCATATGATATTTTGAGACCACATTTAGCTGCAATTTCATGCAGTTTTTCAAGTGCGTAGACTGCCTCTTGCTTGTTGTTGTTGATGCTAGAACAATTCCTACATGTTAAGAACATCTTATGAACATGGATGAAAAAAAGACACTTGTTTTAAGACCAACAATAACATGAAAACAACATTTGGTCGTAAGGGAAGGGAAATTTCCGAACTCTCTATATGCGTTCTCCACATCCAGCAGACCGACACTGGTCCAAACCGTCAAAACATAAACCAATCCAATGATGGCCGCGTGTCGGCCGAGTGTCGGACGTCATGCCGTGTCCTTTGGACAAACTTCGACCGAGTGAGCGCCAATAGTAAGAAACGTGTCGGTACGGTGACGGTGCGGAACAGTATCAGGCAAGTGAGGCCCGATCTTCAGAGGAGTTAAAATTGATCTAAAACCACTTTCGATCACCAGTGATCAACACGTGGCTAAAATCTTGCCATATTGATTATTGAACATGAAGTAAATCAAATTTTTAATTTCGAAAATGTGATTTACGGGTTTGCAGTTGTTAAAGCTAGAAAGAGGGGATTGTGAAAGCAATTGTTTTTATTTTATTTGTATATCTTTTAAATTTTGTTAATCTTACAATTTTATTAACTATTATTTTTAAATAACAATAAATATTTATTTAATTATGTTTTATTAATATCATATTTTACACCTAAAAGATGATATAATATACTCAATTTTGGATTTAAGTTTTCAAGGGGTGACACCATCGATATCCGCCCCGGGTGTCACCCACGCTAGCTACGCCACTGGGTACTCCATCTTATAAAACTTCTCAACACTTATGGAGGGAAGGGGGAAGGAGGGAAGGGGAGGAGGGTTTCGGCCGCAGATCTGTGCGAGGACAGTGTGACGGGTAAGATTTATATAAAACTATAATATATAAGGTCAAGACACGCTAAATAAGGAATACTGTAAGTACTCAGACTGATAGAGATGTACAAACGAATGCAAACGAGAAAATCCGAAAGTTTCCGAAGATATCATCCAATCCCGTCAAAGGTAAGATGTGCTGAAATCTGTGTGTTTTTTGGAGTCGCGAATGGTTTACCAATAGCGTTTAAGTTTAGAAATATTGTTTTTATTTTTATGTATAAAGATGATACATGTCCGCCTATGGGAAGAGAGGCGGGAACTCCTACAACGATGATTCGACCACGAAAAAGGCCACCAAGGAGTCGCAGCAGCTAACCGAGGATTTAAAAGGAAGAGAAAGAAGATCCTCGTGGTCTTTTGGTGTCGTTAGTTTGGGCACGAGATCGATCAGAAAGCCGACAGCATATCATGCAATCGGATATGTGTGATAAAGAGTCTTAATTTTAGTCACAAGGTGACATATAAATTCAGTGTGGGTTCGGAGATTGCTGACTTCGTCAATGCCGACCAGACGATAAAAGACAAACTTTGCATAAATTGCTAATATGGTGTTTGCACTTAGGACCTTCATGGTTGCCCAAACTAACGCTCTCAGCGGCGAAGTCCACACTATAAGAATCCTCACTCTCTGATATAAAAACTAGAGAAATTAGCTGTGGCATTTGCGCAAATTTGATTCAGTAGCTTTTGTGAATGAAACAGAGGAAATTAACTTTTAACAAGCAATTTCATTACATGCCTTGCTGAAAATTGTAAATGACTGTTTGGTAAAAGAAAATCAGAACTGTTTTTGTCTTGTATTACTTAGTTATTTAAATTTAGTGGCCATTCATGTAGGACAAAGCTGTTGTTTATATGTAATTTTTGATTGTTTATCTTCTCTTCTATTATATAAAAATCAATGTCTGTCTATCTGTCTGTCTGTTTGTCCTCTATGAGCTCCTAAACCGTTCTTCCAATTACGGTGAAACTTTAGTGAGTTGTCGAGTGCGCGTCCGGGATGGTTCCTAAGAAATAAAATTTCCAAATACCACTTCCTCTTCCCCATAACACCCCATAACGTCAAAAAACCTATAGATTTTATCCGATTTGTACGGAAATTTGCACACATATACTTTAAAATAAACAGAAAAACACTGACTACATTTGGTTTAAAAAACGCACCCCCTTTCCCCCTTCCCACCCCTTAATTTTTACACAAACCCACACATTTTATCAGATTTCGAAGGAATTTTGCACACTCATACTATTAAAAAAATAGAAAAATACTGTAGACATTAGTTTTATAAAAACCCAATCCCTCTCACCCGTTCTACCCCAAAACCACCTCCTCTTCCCCCTTGCACCCCATAATTTAAAAACCCCACAGATTTTATCTGATTTTTATGGAAATTGGCACACATATACTTTAAGACAAACAGAAAAGTACTGCCTACATATGGTTTCAAAAAACACAACCACTCTTCCCCATAACACCCAATAATTTAAACAACCCAACAAATTTTATCCGATCTTTATGGAAATTTGCACATGTTTACTGTAAGACAAACAGAAAAATACCGTCTAGATTTGGTTTCTAAAAGTGCATCCCATCTCCCCCTTCCCACCCCTTAATTTCTACATAAACCCTCACTTTTTATCCGATTTCGATGGAACTTTGTACACATATACTTTTTTAAAAAAATATAAGAATACTATAGACATTAGTTTTACCAAAACCCAATCCCTCTCCCCTTTTCCTCCCCCAAACCACCCCTTCTTCCCTCCTACTCCCCATAAATTAAGAAAACCTACAGATTTTTTCCAATTTTGATGGAAATTTGCACACATATACTTTAAAACAAATTGAAAAATATTGCCTACGTATGGTTTCCAAAAACGCCATTCCTCATACCCATTCACATCCCCCTAATTTAAACAAATACACAGATTTTATCCAATTTCTATGGAAATTTGCACACGTGCACCTTAAAACAAACAGAAAAATACTGTCTACATATCGATTCCAAAAAGGCAACCCCTTCGTTCCCTTTACATCCCCTTAATTTTTTGCCACTGTGTCATATATAAAGGTTCAGTTTTTTACCCGATTTTGAAGGAACTTTAACACACATATACTTTGAAACAAGCAGAAAAATACTATGTAAATTTGGTTAGCCTAATACCACCCCTCTTCCCTTTTACCCCCTTCCCTCTTAATTTCCAATTATATTTATCAAAACCCCCAAATTTGTATCCGATTATGATGAAACTCTGTTGAGTTGTAGAGAGCAAGACTGGCATGGTTGCTGAAAAAAAAAATTAAAGAAACAACCCCCTCCACCCCTTAATTTAAACAAAACCATAGAATTAATCAGATTTCCACCAAAATTTGCAACATATGGTATCCAAAAATGAAACCCCTTTTCCCCTTTAAACGCCCTTAATTTTTGCCAATATACCTTATATAAAGCCAGTTTTTTTCCCAATTTTTAAGGAACACACATATACTTTAAAATAAACTGAAAAATACTGTCTACATTTGGTTTGCCTAAACCAAGTCTAGCAATAGCGAAGCATTGCCGGATCAGCTAGTCTTCTTCTTCTTTTTATATATAAAAATCAATGTCTGTCTGTTTGTCCTCTATGCGCTCCTAAACCGTTCGTCCGATTATGGTGAAACGTTGGTGAGTTGTCGAGTGCGCATCTGCGAAGGTTCCTGAGAAATAAAATTTACAAAAAACCACCCCCGCTTCCCCATAACACCCCATAATTTAAAAATCCCACAGATTTTATCCGATTTTGATGGAAATTTGCACATGTATACAGAAAAATACAGCCTACATATGGCCTAGGAAAACGCATCCCCTCTCCCCCTTCCCACCCCTTAATTTTTACACAAACCCACTCTTTTTTATCCGATTTCGATGGAACTTGGCACACATATATTTTTTTTAAAGTAGAAAAATACTGTAGACATTACTTTTACAAAAACGCAATCCCTCTCCCCTTTTCCACCCCTTCATTATTGTCAATGTTCTTTATACTAAGTTATAGTTCCTATCAATTTTGAATAAAATTTACACACGTATACTTTAAAACAAACAGAAAAATACTGTTTACATTCAGTTTTTCAAAGCCCAACTACACCCCCTTCCCCTTTACCCCTACCCTATTAATTTCTAGTGATATTTATTGAAACCCACAGTTTTTATACGATATCGGTGGAACTTTGCACACGCAAACTACAAAACAGACAGAAAAATATGGTCTATATTTAGATTACAAGAACCGAAACCCACTTCTCCTTTACCTCCCCACTTATATTTTAGCCAACGTTCTTTATACATACCACCGAGCGTGGTGGGTGAACGGTTAACCTTCTGGCCTCGCATTCGGGAGGACGCGGGTTTGAATCCCCGTCCGGGCAACCAGATTTGGATTTTCCATGGTTTCCCCAAATCACTTCAGGCGAATGCTTGGAAGCTTCCTTCAAAAAGGCCATTTACGAATTCCTTCCCGTTGCTTGTCCCCAGCCCCATCCAGCCTCTAATGACCTTAGCCGTTGACAAAGCGTAAAGCAATAAGTAAAAAAATAGAAAAAATAAAAAAATTATACATACAGTTTTTATTTGATATCGATGGAAGTTCACACACATATACTTTAAAACAAGGAGAAAAATACTGTCTACATTTGGTTCCCGAATTCCAACCACTAATCCCCTTAGATTAACTTTATTTAATGTTGATGGAACTTTGCACATGTATAAATTAAAGCACAGAGAGAAAGGTTGTCTATCTTTGGTTTACAAAACCCATCCACTTTCCCTATCACCCTAATTAAGAACAATTTACACTTGAAACCATTTAGTTTTTTGGAAATATCTCGAAAACGCTGGGGAAATTAGACAAAAGTAGATACCAACATTATTAAAGTACACATTATTTCCTGTTAAACAGCACTGGACAGATTACGATCGGACAATTTCTAACCAAGAAATTCGGACTTGAATTTTAAAAATTATTTTAAAGTTTTTGTGACAACACACAAATCTACAGTTTTTATTTGATGTCAAAGGAAGTTTGCACTCATATGATTTAAAATAAGTGAAAATGATGATTATATTTAGTTTACAAAACTGCACCCGCTCTCCCGTTTCGCCCCTCTTAAGACTGATTTACACGTGCAACTTTTCTGTGTTTAGCATATATCACCAAAAGAAACTCTGATTTTTTTTGTATATATGCTTATCGGAATCACCAAAAACATTGCATATCCAAAGCCATTGCAATAAACTTGTAATTGAATGAAACAGTAAATAAATTTATACATAAATATCTAATTTTTACTAAATACAAACTTTCAAATGTAGTAATTTAATTTATATGTATACTCATGTCTAGCAATAGCGTAGCATTGTCGGGACAGTAAATTTAAATACGCCTTGTGTCTGTAGGCTATTTGTCAAAATAATATATTGTGAGGTTATGACATTTTAATCCCACTTCTGATCAGTAAATCATATCGATCGCCCTTTTCAATCCACAATTTAAAAATCATATGCTTTTCAGTAAAGTTAAATAATAATTAATTACCGTTTATTACGACTGTATACTGTACCGTTTCACTTCCCAAGAAACTTTCTGAAATATAAATTAACGCATATTTAGACATAGAACGCCATCTTCAAGTATCCAAGACTCATGTCCTATGCTTCCATTGAGCATGACATACAAAATTTGAATAGTTATATACCCTCTAGAACCGATTTTATTTCTTCAAGAGAAGTAGATCTCTTTCGTGTTTTCCATGCGAGAAATATGTTGTCAGTTGTATTAGTGGCTGAAAAGAAAAGGTAATTTATATTATGATTCTGCTTCTCTTATTCTCGCCTTCCGTACTAGGAAAAATTGCTATTGCTACGTTTATAAGGAACTACAGTATTCGATACTATAACTATCCAAATTTTCGAACAAAATCATGACATTATCTAATCATAATGCTTCCATAGTTTACTTAGCTTACTGGAGTCTAATCCTTCCATCCACCTTTGAGGTTTTATCTTCAGAAGCATGGACTATTCGCAGAGGATAATAGGACTAACAATATACAGGATGTTACAAAAAGGTACGGCCAAACTTTCAGGAAACATTTCTCACACACAAACAAAGAAAATATGTTATGTGGACATGTGTCCGGAAACGCTTACTTTCCATGTTAGAGCTCATTTTTTATTTCTCTTCAAATCACATTAAACATGGAATGGAAACACACAGCAACAAAACGTACCAGCGTGACTTCAAACACTTTGTTACAGGAAATGTTCAAAATGTCCTCCGTTAGCGAGGATACATGCATCCACCCTCCGTCGCATGGAATCCCTGATGCGCTGATGCAGCTCTGGAGAATGGCGTATTGTATCACAGCCGTCCACAATATGAGCTCTAACATGGAAAGTAAGCGTTTCCGGACACATGTCCACATAACATATTTTCTTTGTTTGTGTATGAGGAATGTTTCCTGAAAGTTTGGCCATACCTTTTTGTAACACCCTGTATACTTACTAATAGTAAACTGATTTGGTATTACTCTTCTTGAGGCCTGGGGAATGGTTACAGGATCATAAATTTCTGAGCTATTGAATAATAGTAGTAGTAGTGTAACGGAGTTCTGCATGCGCATCTGCAAATGCGGAACGTAACATGAAATCCTATTTACACATCCGCGTACGCGACTTTTAATGCGTATGTCTAATTGAGGTTTTGTTTAAATTGTAAATAACAATAAATAAATACCGAGCATGGAGGATGTTTATAACTATGAGTATTGCCTTAAGGTTTCAAATTTATTATGAAAAGTTACATTTATTGCCACGAGTTCGGATGTTGCATTGAAACTTTAAGACTATAGTCATAGTTATAAACAAATACCGAGCATGGCGGGTGAGCGGTAACGCTCTGGCCTCGCATTCGGGAGGACGCGGGTTCGAATCCCCGTCCGGGCATCCAGATATGGGTTTTCCATGGTTTCACCAAATCACTCCAGGCGAATGGTGGGATGCTTCCTTCGAAAGGCCATATCCGAATTCCTTCCCGTTCCTTGTACCCAAACCCAACCCCTCCTCTAATGACCTCTTCGTCGACGAGGCGCAAAGCCATAAGTAAAAAAAAAAAAGTTATGAATAAATGTTATACCATGCCAATCATCGAGTGTTTAATTAATGACAATAATGTTTTGCTCAGGGTTGGAGCTGACAGACGTGGATCACAGATCGAATATCAACTTCATCGCTATGATGAGTATGAGTCTCGGCACATTTATTGCTGCTTGTTCGGCGTGGGTTTTGCGGAACTGGATCTATTTCTCGCTCACATATTCATGCGCACTCCTTATCCTTTTCTTCTTTTACAGGTAAGTAAAAATCATTTGCTGCATTGCTGGGAGATTTCCTTTCAATTATTTTATAATATCATATCAAATTATAAACAATATACAAATCATAAAACTAAATTTTATTTTATTTTTAGTTACTTTTGTAAGCTCAGTTATCTTTTTAGTAGATCAGTAAACAATATTCAGAGATAAGTACAATAAACAATTCGGTTAAGAGGTCCATGATGGCTAATATGATTGAGAAAACAGAGATATTATTGAATGGCACGAATAAAATACTGAGTGAAAAATTTAAATTAAACAGAATGGAGTCAAAGGTTATGAATTTCATATGCAATGATGAACGTAGTAATACATTAAATATTGAAACAGGAACCGACCAAGGATTAAGGAAGACAACAGCGCTTTAAAAACTTTCGAAATGTTAGAAAGAATAAAAACTGGAGAGTTTAAAATGCAGTGTTTTTTTAAAAAAATAATTAAATGACAGGTGATGGAAGTAGTAAGAATACGAGAGAAAAAAAAGGAATACATTCATGAATCTGTGAGAAAGATCTGATATGATGACGTAATGCGCTTAGGATTGGTTAATTTATTAGTGAGTAAACATACGATGTGAAAAAATTAAATGTTAAGAATAGATAATGTGGGTAATTTGAGGTCTTGAGTCCTGGTGAAGGAAGAAATTTTCGTCACCAGGACTTGGCCAGCAAGGCAGAAGAGATGGTGGTGCATAATTCCTTATCACTTGGATTAAATCCTAAATCTCTTTTCAGTGCATATGGAGTGAGGTCATAGGGCCCTGTTGCTGGTGATTCGTCCGTCGAATGGAGGCGTTAAGCTTGCTGTCCCTTTGGTGTCTTTCGAAAAAAGAAGGACTGAATGTGCTGACACCGGGTTTCACCCTTTCCCTTCTATCATCTCTCATCCATTACACAAACAATCCTCGATACTGAGTGTGCACTCTACCACAGTCATCTATACTTACAACAACAGTTACGAGCCCTGTAAAGGTCGGGCCACACTAGACCGCACCGAGCCCGCACCGTCAGCGCACCGACACTCGGCCGAGTGACGGTTCGTCCCCCTCGCGTCCCCACTGGTCCGTAGTTCAGCCGTGTGCCGGACGGATTCCTACTATGTTCAGTCTGCTTTAATGAATGCTCTTGGTTGTTTCACGGAATTAATGTTAAAAAAAATATCTTTAGCGTGATTTGAGGATCGTAGCTGTGGCTACCACCCGTACTTTACTGTAGAGAACTGTACTTTATTTTGCATAAATATACTTTATAACCTACGAAAGTAATAAAGTATGCTAAAATACTTTCTTTTGTCTGACTCCTGTTATCAGTCATTTATTGTGCACAAAAATAGTATCCTAAAGCAGTTTTAAAAAATAATCGTCAAACTGTACTGGATTGAAAGATTCTCGTATATCTCGACATAGTCGCAATGAAATGTCAAGCGTCACACACTTTAACTTGTTTATTTTGGTTGAGGTTCCTTTCAATTCATCCTTTTTTTTAAAAAAAATAAGATTATTACACATTTTAATTTAAATACAGACCGAAAAGATTCCGTAAATTAATAATAATTTCATGTGATCTAAAAATTCCAGTCACAGAGTTTCTTATCAGCCGCACAGTACACCTCTGTCGTTGTCACCCAATTTGAAAAGGAGACCTACAGATTAAAGTGAAATTCGAACCACGGAGCGTCCTAGCATCTCGGCATTACAAAAAACAAAACTTTGCCAGAGGTGAACGTCAATTTTAAGACCTGTAAAATTACAGCTGAGACAGGGATTTGAACCAGGGACTTTCAATACCCCAATCGTACGCCGTAACCATCTCAGTCAAGAGACAAATCTGGATGTAATGGAAAATAATTTTCAAACATAATAAACTTTTATTACTACATAATTTATTTTCGTTATCCCAAAACACAAATGTACTTTTATATGATTGAATACATATTTTTCAGTACTTCTAGATTCTGATGCTTGTGGCGTGTGATTCGGGTATGAAAGAAGGTCCCCGGTTCAAAATCCGCGTCTTGGATACAATTTTTAAAGGCCTAAAATCGACCTTCACCTCTGGCAATGCTTTGATTTCTTAATGCGAACATGCGAGGACTCTACCTACATTTTACGAACATCTGATGAACCTAAAGTGAGGCTGAAAAAAAAGGACACTTTTCTAAAGCAATCAGTAACGGTAAAACAAAATTTAGTCGGAAGGGACAGGAAATTTCCGAACTCATTCATATGATTCTCCAAATCGACCAGCCCGACACCGGCCCGCACCGTCAAAAAGTAAACCAAACACTAATGACAGCCGACACTCGGCCGAGGCAACGCACGTACGGCACCGAGGCAAAGCGAGCATAAAGCTGGGTATCCACTACGCGCGGCAAACCCTCGAACACTGGCTCGCGCGGCGATACCTGGCTTGGTGCCAGGTATCGCCGCGCGAGCCAATGTTCGTGGGTTTCAGTTAACAAGCGCGGCTGCCGCGCGCGGCAGCGCAATCCAGCCAGAGTTGCGCGGCAAGCAATGCAGGCACAGTCAGTTTCGCGACCATGTACGAGTGTGAATAAAGTGAACACTAAGTTTCGACACGCGATTTCAGTTACCGAGAGACTAGCAATAACTTTAAGATTCCTAGCAACTCATATACCTTCTATTACTTGTAACGTTAATTATTAAGCGGAACCGAAGGTGGTAAAATAAAAATAATCGAAATTTGGTTGTTTGTTCCAAAAATTATTTTAAACTTTCCTCTACAAGAAAAACCTTCATTTTGCGTTATAAAAGTCCTAGAAGTAGAATTATTGCTTTTTTTTCTACCCGACATCTTATAGTGTATGGATGTAGTTGTCATACGTTGAAAGCCTTTTGCTATAAATTAGATTTTTGAAATTTAAGGAACATTTTCTCGAAAATTACTCAAGATAGGGACATAAAAGTTTTATATGTTTCTCTTTACTGTCCAAATTACATCCCAACACTATTGTAATAAGTCCAGTAGTTAAAATGAAATTTAATAAAATATAATATTTAAAAAAAGATTTTGGTTGTTGAACACAAAGACTTCCGCAAGTAGGAATACGAGTGGTGCTATATGCTGTCCTGCAGGCTTATATTGTAGACATACATAGCACAAATCGATAAATTATACCGTGGGGATTATTATAAGTGTTAAATAATAAATATTTACCAAAACCAGTAATAAAGACTTTTAGCTATTCTTGATCTTTCTCTTCTGTATGATGCCAGAAGCGTAGTCATCTTCTATAAGTCGGAAACGGGTAAGCCCATTGCTGAACTTATCTCCTTCCATGCATCGTCCATCAGCATTTTGTTGTAGTAATCTGCATATTTACTATTCAACAAAAATTCTTTCGCACCATACAGCTGTATTAGAAATCGACACTTTTCGTTGTTCATGGCAGTAAACTGTCGCTGTGCCGCGCGAGCCAACTCAAAGAAAGACACCACCGTCCCAACTGCGCGCGAGCCAATTAGTGATGGTCCTTTGCCGCGCGCCTAGAGACCGACAGAGAATGGCTCGCAGCGCGGCATGTTCGACCGCGCCAATGTTCGAGCTGGCTCGCGGGTCAACAGCGTATCCATTATGCGCGGCTGCCGCGCGAGCCAGTGTTCGAGGGTTTGCCGCACGTAGTGGATACCCAGCTTAACAGTGTGTACGTACAGCCGAGGCGCGGCAAACCACCTGGGGCCTTCCGTCGAACGACCGAGGCGGTACGAATGCCATCCGTCCCGAGTTGGTACTTCCAAGAGAATTCGGAGGTGCGCCGCATGTTACGGGAAAGGATATTTGCAGTCGTGCGTCTACCTCCCCCGTTCACACTGCCACGTTGGCACTCAGTCATCGTTTAAACACATTGTTCGTTGACATTAAATAAAACCACTATATTTTAGTTATGGAGTATTCCGTAATTGCTTCGTTTTGTTGTATTTTTAATCAAGAGTTGGGACACCGAAAAGGTGTTTTAATAAAGAGTATGAAAGATGGCCCATGTGGTGGAAGAAGGACGATAAACTTTACCATAATGCGATAAAAAAATAAGGATGCTTGGTGCGAAACGCTTATTGGAGAAGAGGCTGACGTTTTGAAGAGAAAAATTAAAAGAAAATAATACATTACGACGAGGGCGGCCGCGTAGCTCAGATGGTAGAGCGTCTGACCAAGGCCCGGAAAACCAGATTCGGTCTTCGACGAAGCCGAGGAAGATCCTTCCTAGAAGCTGAACGTCCGGAACGGCCCCTCAGGCGCACTCAGGCTGCCATCAAATGAGTACCGTTGGGGAAACTCCGCGGCAAGGTAAAGGAAAAAGGGCTGGACCGTGTCTCTGACCACGGCACATCCACTCTAGTGCATACAGTGAAGAGCACCAGCTCCACTAATACGGCTTGAAAGCTGTTTAAAATCCACTTTATTTACCTTTTTACATTATGACGAAACACAACATTCGTCTTCTTAAAATCTCCAACTTAACAACGAATTACAAATTAAAGTGTCTCAGAATGTCCAGCAGTCTTCTGGAAATTATAACGCTTCCAATGTGAGTAGGCATTATTCACCGTTTTTACAATTGTAAAATATTTATATTTCTCAGCATACTTCTGGTATAATTCTTGAAATCAGCTGCTTCGATACAGTGAAAACATATTGCAAGCTAATAAACGAATCACCAATTACCAAGTATTTCAATGATATGGCTAATTTTTCTTCAGCGGTTACTGCTTTTCGAAAATTAGTATCATTCTTCCAATTTTTCTCCCAAATCAGCTCTAATGAAAATATAAAGTCAGTGGATGACATTCTTGCAATGGCCACTCTCTTCTTCTTCCATCATACTGTTTAAAAATAATTTACCACTAGTGAGCACACTATTCCGATGAAGTCTAGTTGCCCACCAATGTCTTTTATTTTTCTTTTTAACTAAACTAGCAATCACTATGAATGCAGCACTAGGCACTGCTAAATTGCCACCGTGATCCACGATCTAACTTCACAGCACTACAAACTGGTCGGAACAAACGAATGGACGGCTACCTGTATCGTTCGATGACTCGGCGGACTGCGTTCGTGTACATACGTTCCGCCTCGCCTCGGAGCCGTTCGTACGTTGCCTCGTATTGGTGTGTACCCGCCTTAAGGACAGGGACGGCAGTGGGAAACAGTCCCCATTCATCTTTCTAGACGTTCCAGTAGAAGGGTAAACATGACAACGGCCAACTCCCGTAGACTGGCAATGCAATGCGTTCATAGAAGAAGAAGGCTGCAATGAGTTTATGTAAAGAACATTTTTCCTTAGCCGGCCTCGGTAGCGTAGGGGCTAGAGTGCTAGAGCTCCACGTGCTGAAGGTCGCCGGTTCGAATCCGGCCGCGGGCATGGATGTTTAAGTGTCTGTATGTGTCTGTGTGTGTGTGTCCTGTCCGTCCTGTGACGTCCGCACTTTGAAGACTATATAAACACTGGATTTAACTGATTCACTGGAAGCTTCAATATAACACATTGAGCTGGCTGTATGGCCTCAGCTGCCAAAAGCCATTAAAAAAAAAAAACATTTTTCCTTATGTTAGAAAGAGATAGATCAGTAGAGAAAATAAAGCCAAAGAAAAATATGTACGCGTAGACGCGGGCAACTAATTTTTGGAAAGGTTAATGACACTAACGCAGGCACAGATAACAACAAATAACATAGAAAGGAATATGAGGATATTTTTGTGTTTTCGTTGTCAAATAAAAAACAAAAGGTTAATTATGAATATAAGGTGGGGAAAGAATTTCTGGCTGAAGAAATGAAATGTAAATATCTTGGAATTAATTTTGATAACAAACTTAACTGGGCAGGACACATAGGACAGGTGGTAGGAAAAGGTTTCAAAGTTCTGCACTTGTTGGAGAGAGTGATGAGGGGATGTACGAGAGAAGTCAAGGAATTGGGTTACAAAACTTTGGTCAGACCATTGCTCGAATATGGTAGTGTAGTATGGGACCCTCATTTTACGTATCAAATACAGGAGTTGGAGAGGGTGCAAAGAAGGGCTGCTAGATTTGTTTCTGGAAATTATCGCAGAATGCAATCAGTGACGGATATGATAAAGGAGCTGGAATGGGATTCATTGCAAGACAGGAGGAGGATGAGGAGGGTCATGGGAGTGTACAGGGCATATACTGGCGATGAGGCATGGAAAGATATTGCAATAGGTATGAAAAGTAGTTCATGGAAGGGAAAAGATGACCATGACCACAAGCTGGCACTCGATTTCAGGCACAAGGGTGTGGGAAGATTCTCTTTTTTAGGTAAGGGTGTCAGGGATTGGAATGAGTTACCAAGAGAAATGATGAATAATTTACCGAAAACTTTGAAGGAATTTAAAGATAAAATTTGTAGAGGGCAAATGTAGGTAGGTGCAGGATAGGGGGAAGATGGGTGTGTAGGGAAATTGCCACCGGAGCCTGTGCTCCATTGCAATTAAATTAAATTAAATAAAAAATCTAAAACGTAATTATCCTTATAGAAGGATATTTGCGTCGACTTTCTCTACTATGTTCTTCATTGCTTTCTTCACTACGTAATAAAAAATTAAAATACATTATTAGAAGAAGAAAAACTGATAGTATTGTTTTGCTGATTGTGTGTTAAATATTGAACCGCAGACATTAGAGGAAAAGCATGTTTGATGGACTGTTCCTATTAAATCCACTAAAGTATTGATAGGGCAACGGCTTAGATATATAATTACCTTGTTTTAAAAGAAATGAAATTCACATTCGAAAATGAGTAACATGTACGGATTATCAAATACCAACGTCGTAATACGAGTAAAACATTTTGCTTTCTAAATTAGTTAAGTGTCTGTTATGCTTGAGTTTAACTTATGAATATGTTAGTTATATCATACCCCTAGAAATAAACGGATATTAATGTTATTTTACAAAATAGGTGACTGATGATGCAACTCACATTATAAAAATGATTAGATCTCTCCATTACTGTATTTTAGATTAAGTTCTGCAATAAATGTTACAATCGTATCAAATATTTGCTCAAGATATTAAAATATTAAGTATGAAAGTGTTACGCTATTAAGTGTAAGAATATTATTGAAATAAAAACTCCGTTGCTCAAGAAAGATATTTTACCCATCGTTCCAGATGGTTTCCAGAGTCTCCCAGATGGTTAGTGGCCAGAGGACGCTACAAGGATGCGCACAATGTCCTGAGGAAGATCGCTGAAGTTAACGGCAAACAAGTTCCACCCGACGTTCTGGACGTACTCCACTCCATGAGCCGAAGGAGGAGTCTCAACGTTGGTTTTATGAGCATCTTCTCCAGCTGGAACCTCTTCAAGAATACAGTGCTGCTCATAATTGCCAGGTGAGCTAAATCAATACCACTTTGATCTGTGACGTACAAAAGAAACATCACGAAAAAATTATACAATAAGGATGAAAATTTTGTGACATTTTACTTAAATAAGCTAGCATAAGTGATTAAATTTTCAGGAAAATTATAACCTGTAAAAAAAAAATCAGTATTCTATGAAGCTACTACCAATTACACTAACCCCGCACGTCATGATAATATCACATCAGATGGCTTCTGGATAGTGGCCACAAGAAATACTACAATTCATTGGCATCGAATGTTAGAGGAATCTGAAAGACCATTTCCTGAATTACCAGATCCCAGTCATGTTAAATAAGCAACACATATGATTAACGCAGAGACAGAGCAGAAGGTGTATACACGTGCCGTAGTAGTGTGAATAATCAGTTAATATGTGTTACGGCATTTACCTGTGTTTTGTATTGTCAGAAATTATCTACAGGAAGGGTATGACATCTCCTTTTATAATTTCTCCAATTTTGCTGCCGTTGTGGAGATTGCGATCACTTCATAACAACCAATAACCGTCTGGCGGATAGTAAGCCTTCCTGATGAATCCCATATTATCTGACCAGGCTTTCGAGCAGTAATGTATGCTGGATGGAAGCACCAGATATGTTACCTTTTTAATGTCTATACATGTACTAGAAGGGTACAAAAATGCGGGTAATTGATTCCTATCAAAAATTACTCTCATTATCTATAAGCACAAGCCCATTGTAGCCGGCGTTGATTCAGGATTTAGGTCAGTAGTTCCTAGTGTTGCAAATTGAAAAAACAAGATTTTTTTGAGATTTGTGAAAAAAAACCTAGCACACTTGTTTTTTTTTTCCACAATAAATTTCGTTTTTATTTCAGAAAAAAATATATTTGATAAATTATAGTTTTAATTACAGAACTTACATTTTACATGTGTGTTTTAAATCTTACAAAATCATATACTGTCTTACATAATGATTCATAAATGTATCTATATAGGTAACATATTTTTTATTCATCCTCTATGTCAGTACCACATTCACTAGTATCAGTACCACCAACACTAGTTCGGTCGGAGTCGGAATTTTCTGTTTCTTCATCTGTCTCCTCTAGAACCATAACTTCAGAAATAGTTACATTTTTTTAACTGGTTGTATTTTACACAAAAGCTTTTGAGATTGCAATTTTAAATTGTGACCAAAGTACACAGTGCATAAAGACTGCGCCGATTGTTCTGTATTACGGTCTTTTAAGTTTTAATTTAAATCTATTATCATACAAAATATGAGCTTCATTTCTTTTCGATCGTTGGATTATTTCAACGGTTGCAAAGGAATGATTCATAATTACTGACAATTTAGTGACTCAGTATCACTATAAGCTGCGAGTTTAACAAGTATACGAATATAAGGAAAGCACAATAAGTAATAAAAAGAGGCAAAAAAACGTTGATAAACCGACGTTAATGTCATTACACCTGGGAGAAAATAGATGGTAGAAAACGGGAAGGTATTCAGCTATAGCCTTTTGAAGGAACCATACCAGCGTTCACTTGAAGTGATTTTGGGAAACTACGGAAAACCGAAATCTGGATAGCCAGACGGGGAAATAAACATGCGTCCTCCCGATTGTTCACCCACCGGGATACGTCCTTTGTTCCGACTTTGTTTTGATATGTTGTTGCTGCTCTGTCTCTACAGGGATATGATATCTTGATGTTTCTTCAACCCCGTAAAGTGCTATATATCATGTTATTTGGTTCTGGTATCTTATTCCTTCATTTTGGCAGGTATTAGACCTCGTGTTCCGCTGTATTTGACATATTATTGCGTCTTGTCCAACACAGTAGGACTCTATATGATCGGAAATGTTGGACTCATAAGCGTGAATCAGTTGGTAGAGAGAGTAGTTCACAAAATTCCGCAGATCATTTGTATACTGTATCTGACTGTGACCCTTGTCATCCTGAGGACATACTACCTCTGAAATAAATACCATTTCATTGCTTTTTGGCAAAAACACCAAAAATAACAAAAAATTAAATCCCATGATACGTTGTCGTAGTGTCTTATTGCTTCAGCTTACGACATTGTCTGAGGCTGAACATGAACCTGTTGAAGGAGATGATATTTCGGAACTTGTCTCACCCCACGTATTACTTTGTTATGATTTCTTACAGTTTTCCTGTCCTGTAGGGCGACCAGCATGCTAACCCGGTATTGCCTGATGATGAACGTTGGCAATCTGAGCGTGAATCCGTTCGTGGCGATGTTGGCGCAGAGCTTTTGTCAGGGTCCTGGCTTCTACGTTGGACTCCACGGTGTCAACAGGTTTGGGCGGCGGTGGATGGGCGTCGCGGCTCCCTTGCTTGTCGCAGTCACCGCAGGCATCGTCATTGCCATGATCTCAGGTAAGCTGTAAATGCTACTAAACGCTGGTTGGTAAGGAACACCAACCACATACTCGTTCTGTGATAAAGATATATAAAACTGTGAAATCACGAAATTGGGTCAAGTTTGTTTCAAATTCAAAGAAGGAATTGTCAGTCATTTGGTCTGTGAATTCTACCTATTCCATTTCCCACTATCTTTGGAGGAAATAAGTACAGTAGAGCATCTATAATCCGGAATAATTGGGACCAAGGGTGGTTCGGATTTTCGATTTGTATAGTTTCGGTTTGTACAGATTTTATTTTGCCTTTCAATTACATTAAGTACTTTATATTTTTATATACCCCAGGCGAAAGAAGTCTCTTATTTTATTTTGTTTCATTTTGGAGGCACTTATGCTTCCTTTTAGAAGATGAACATGTATCCATTATATCCGTATAATGTTGGAACGAGATACTAAAGTCAACAGAACTCACCAACACCACAAATCTACTATATAATTTCGTAAGGTCACCCACTCACCTCGATAGCTATTGGGTGGAGAACGGTGTCACGTGTCAGCCTCCGTTCACAAAACAGCGACCAGAGATACCATTAGAAGGAATTCGTGATTATGTCTACAATTTAATCACTAAGCAACTGCTACCAAATTAATTGGCATAATACATTCATTAAGTTTGCTTTTCATATCGTTCCACAGTTAAAAAATAATAATAAATTTTGCAGCTGAAAAAACGTGGATCTGCTTATCAGTAAAATGTTACTAATTAAAGCACTTAAAAAACTTTTAATAAAAATTAAATTACTCATAGTCTCTGCTGTAACCACTAAGGCCAATTGTCGTTTCGGCTTAGGAATAATTTCAGTTTAATTACAACTTTCACTAATGTTGTTTCTTGGCCAAAATGTATGCATTACGGTTTATTTGCTTTTTAGGCATTTTACAGACCACTTTCGTTATTGGTCTTTATTCATTTTCGCTGTATGTGAGTTATTAGGTTATTTTAAGTGGACATCAGCCCAAATGTGTCACCGAATCGACCAGGAATCGACTGTTCTGGCAACTTATTTCTGCGGAGTTGCTCAACTGTTTCATAATATGAAATGTGTATTAAGTTCTCTGGCCGTCACAGATACTATGACTAATGTTTAAATTATGAGTGTTTGCCCAGTCTCAATAATAAACAACGTGATGCTTTCGAAGCAAACAGGATTTTTTTTTTTTTAAAACATTAAGCGTGAAATACAAGTCAAGTTCGTATTTAAGCAAGTTCGAGTGCATGACCTTTGAAATAGTTACACGATAGCGCGATCGTTCCTGTCCGTGTTTAATACCTACCTCTATTAATGCTTCTGAGTTCTTCAAGCTCAAGAGATTTTATTCATCCTAAGGGTGAAACACAGGTCAGGCTTATATTTGGCCAAATCAGATAAACCTGTCATAATTTTTAATCGTAAAACTGGAACTATTCTAGACCCGTGACGATGCGCAAAAAACAGTCACCGGCTTACACTAGTCAATAATAAAGCCTCAGGACGAACACGACGGGTTTCATATGTATAGAAGAAACTAACGCCATACTACAATAATTGTTGCGTCGCGGTTACAGCAAACATTCAACATCAAAGCCAGCGTGCGGTTGGTCACTAGGATATGGCGGCGATAGTACAATAACAAACGCAAGGTGTAAAACTCATTATGCCTAGTTCTTTGCTAGTGGAATTTACGAATAGAACAAGTGTGCCGTAAATCTGTTAACAGAAGCAGATTTGACGCTTATGTAAAATACTGCATAGTTTGTCACAAAAATGTTTATAATTACATAAAACTTTGTTCGGATAACTGATATTTCCGATAATTGACGTTCGGTTTATCGACACCCTACTGTACTGCCAATTATCACTTCTCGAGAGCTATTCTCTAATTTTATCTCCTTACTGATACACGATAAGTTTTTAACTAGCAATATCATCCCGTACTAAAATAACTTTTACCCGAAGGTGTATGGCCGTAACTGTCGGCAGACTTACCCGAAATTATTTTGTGAGTAACACCCCAGAATACGAATAATTTGATTACGGTTAGAATATTTTAAGGAAACTGGAAGATGAAACTTAGCAAGTGGATTAAAAGCATAACATAAAAATATATAATAAACAATGAGGCAAGATCTCTTCCGTCACTCTCTCCCTTTCTTTCTGTTGCGGAAATAGGCTATTAGTGGCACACTGGAATAATCACATCAGAAACATCGAGAAAGTCTTCCGATTGTTTATTTTGGTGGAAACCATTTCTAACTGGACCGCCAGATCTTACAACGATATTAGCATGACACAGGTGAAGGAAACACTGTGATGTAATCAGGAATCAAAGCAAGTCTTCAAAATTATGTGTACATAAACGATCTTCTGGGGATGTCAAGTGTAAGTCAAGACATTATATGCTGTGAATGACTCAAATTTTTGTGGCAATATGGAATCGGTTTTACAGTTGTAATACATCCTGACAAATTGCAGAAAACGTCTGGGATTTGTCAGACATAAAGTCAGCAGATCTTTTTCAGGTCCAGATGACTATTACAAATAGTTCATCCATAAACCAAGAGTGTCACTGCCAAAATACCATGATAAATTAGTAATATCTAACATCGTAAACACTATTCCGATCAGACCCACAATCTACCATCCATTTACGATATCAAGTCAGTTTCTTAAAGTATTAACGTTACTTGATCCATAGATATCAGTCGACTCTTAGGAAGATGTGATAAGTAGAATAATGACGTACTTTGCTAAATAGAAACATGTTAAATTTTGTTGACAGGAAGACAGGTGTATTATCCGAACGATCAGCACATTAGCATACTATTGGTCTGTCTTCGAATATCACCATGAAATGACGGAAAGTGAACAACCTCAAAGGAAAATTTATCTGCAGTAGAGTTAAATTCCAGCAAAAAAAAACCCTCTAATTTTAGCACTCCTGAATTTTCCAGCTTACACTTAGTAAACTGAATTGGATGAGATAAAAATAAGTCTCAGATTGGAAGAATAAGTTTATTCCGAAAAAGCAAACAAGTGGTTATTGCAGCAAACAAATGGTAATTCAGTGAAGGAATCGAAGAGAGAAGTCACAGCCAGGTGCAAAATTGAACAACTATCAGCTATGGTAAAATCCTAAGCAACTGACCCAGTTCGCCTTCTCAGCAAAGTCGACATAGAGAGTGGCAACCGTGATGTGATTGAAACTGGTCTTGCAACATTCCACACAGGCACTTGGTTCATTCCTATAAGTAATCCCATTATGCTTAGTACGCCTTTTCATATGGCCACTGGTAGGAGCTGCTGTTCACAGTAAGTGAATTCTACTGTATTAAGTGTAATTATGTTTTCATCCACTAAGTCGTAAGAGTGATTACAATGAGCATATCCAATCTTTAAAAGAAGTATCATTTAATATCAAGTGTCTGGTTATTTATTGTTGTTGGGGCTTTAGAGACAAGGGTCATTAGCACCCCGTCTGGTTAGACTGACATATGAGTGCACGGGAGCACGTTTGTACAAAGATTAATCCATTAAGTTATTAGCTATGGCATGTTGAAATATGATATTTTCTTTCTTCTAGACACGAACGTTTATATATATATATATATAAAGCTGTTCGCTTCTGGCCGATGATCGAGGGCTCCCCTTCCCCATTAGCCGGCGGGCCAGGAACATTTGACCCACTTATTCCGCCCCCCCCCTAACTCCGGCCTTGTGTATCGTATCGTTTAGTTATCCTAAGTTACCCTACTGCAAAACCAGAAGATGAATGATAAACATTTCACTTTCTTTTATGTTGAAGTTTTACATTTAACTGTAATTTGTGTTCTTTTCCAGCCTCGATGCCTTGGGTGGTTGTAACCTGTGCCAACGTACTGATGCAATTGTTCGGTACCATTTTCACGGGAGTGTCCAACCTTCAGAGCATGGAGGTTCACCCCACTCGACTACGACAGATAGCTTCTGCTCTGGAATGGACCTTTACTGGGTTGGCCATTTCTGCTGGGCCTTACATAGTCATTTTGGTGAGTAAATTTTGGTCCTGCGCGTCCAACAATGCAGTAAATAATCTCCACTGTTCTTCTCATCTTCTGGGCGCTGAATAAGTTCCATCGTGTTGCTGAATTCCGTAGTTCTAAGCTGTCTGCTCAGTTACTTCAGTAACAAAAATGGAGCTTATGCATAAGGTCGTAGACTTTTCCGCTGTGACACAAGCTTTTTATATTAATTTGAAATGAACAGGAACTAATCGGTAACAATCTATGACCATCTGTCAAAACTGTGATAGTCCACGCCTCAGGAAATCTGCTGCTTTCTATCTAAAGAAGTCGTCAACCCAAGTTTAAAATACATTTTCCATATCAAAATAGATTCCTTTAAAATCGTTGAATTTAGAGCGTGAAAGAAGAAAGTCCTTGGGATGAGGTGGACGTGGAGTAATCTCTAAGCCCATAGAACTAAAAGTTATGTGCTGTGATCACCCATGGAGGAAGGAAATATATGGAGACGACGCAAGGGACCGTCGCCACGCATTGAAGTGATGCCGGGCGGAGGAGGAGTGGGGGGCTAGGCCGATCCCATACAGACACGGGGATTATGTACGAAAACCTCTAGGGGACTCTAGGATAAACGTAACGCCGCAATCTCGTGATGGATTATTATGTAACTCAATGAGACAAATAAAAAATAAAGAGTAAAATTTTTTGATATCATGCTTAGTTTTCGAGATATTTTGTCTCAAACGTGAAATATTTTTGGTTGAAATTCGGAAGAAACAATTGGTCAAAGTCAAATTTGATGACGGATTCTTATTTAAAAAGATGAGACAAATAAAAAATAAAGAATAAAAATTTTCGATATCTCGCCTAGTTCTCGAAATATACTGTATCAAAAGTGAGGTGTCTTGAGTTGAAATGCAGAAGAAAAATTTCGCAAAAGTCAAATTTGATGATTGATTCTTATTTAACACGACGAGACAAATCGAAAATAAATAATAAATTTTTTCGATATCTTGCTTAGTTTTCGGGATATACTGGGATTGGGTTGATATGCGGCCTGGCCACACCCCTTTAAATATCATTTTCAACACTCGTTAATAAGTAATGCTATTCTATTAAGTGCAAAATAGCAAGGTATGCTGATTTTCTACACTACACCAACAAAAATTTGAGAACAAAGTCATCCCATTGAGAGCTATGACTAAATATTTATAGACAGGCATCGAAGTTTGTAATTCCTACCGCCCACTTCAACAACAATAATTAGAATTCAACTTACTTGTGAAATGATATTCCAGATTCTTTCCTCTCTTGCCTATTTGTGCAACCGTATGCAACAGAAGATGGCATTATAAAACACTTATACACATTACAAAATGAAATAATAATAGCATCTAAAACAATGTGAACATCGCATTTGTTTTGGATGGCAATATCGCCGCTGCCGCCACTGCGCATGCGCGAGAGTTTAGAGCCTGCTTCACAAATTTAATGTCACTTCTCCTCCATATATTTCCTTCCTCCATGTGATCACCAGGTTTTTAAAATTTTCAGTGGAAAACTAATGTCACAATTCTCTATCTGTACGACGTGGATCTAGGACAGGGTTCCCCAAAGTGGTCGGTATCGACCCCTGGGGGTCGATAAGAGTTCTCCGGGGGTCGATTAATACCCGGGGGTCGAAAGGGGGGTCGATTGATAATAAAGAGGATCAATTAAATGGTCTAAGAAATATGGAAATATTCCAACAAAAATCCAAAATAACTGACTATACCCGTAATAATTTGAGTTTTACCGAAACCTGCATCGCTTTAGGTATGTGTTAAGGAGAAAACATACTGGAGCGGAGAGCATAGCAACGACGAGAGCGAAGAACAAAGCAGCGAAAACAAATAAACCAATTGGATTGTTGGGGTGACTCATACTGGGGCGCAATGCGGTGATGTAATAATGGAGCATAGCTTAGCTTTCAAACTGTTTGATTTCGCCGCTTTACTCTTCTTCACTCGCGTTGCTGGTTTGCTAGTGGTTATTCCTGTGAGAAACGAATGTAGACCAATTTACGAATTGTGTCTCTTCTAAGGTCCGTCTTTGGGATAAGAATGAAGTTCAACATCTCAAGTATTTTATTTTATCTAAGCTACGTGATGAACTCAACAAGTATTAAAACTTTATTTTTTATTTACTTCAGGTATTTAAGCATTTTATATTCGGGAGGACGCTGGTTCGAATCCCCTTCCGGCATCCGGATTTGGGTTTTCCATGATTTCCCCAAATCACTCAAGGCTAATGCCGGGATGCTTCCTCCAAAAAGCCATGGCCGAATTCCTTCCAGTTCCTTGTCCGCAATTCCATCCCGCCTCTAATGACCGCACTGTCGACAGACGTAAAGTCACAGACGGGGGAGGGGGGGGGGGGGAGTGAACTCTACTGGTTCATTATACACAAATTGCACTGTTAAACTCTAGTATGGTTTGCACTCTATGTATTGTATATCCAAATGTAGATTTTGTCCTTTACATAGAAAATATCGTAATATACCGAAAACCATTAAATTTAGATACTTCTTTTTTATCTTTTTCCTATCTAATTCTATAGAATAGGTTACTTTTAGATGTAATTATTATTCCTTCCAAGTCTAGATATCTATTGTTAGCAAAAAGTAGCAACAATGCACTCTGAGAAAGAACAGGCAGTTCCTTATAGCTCGTGCGGTAATAAGTTGCTTCTCTTACTGCTGCTGTTTTGTTGTGCTGCGGTCGTATCGTGTTGTTCATATTATAAATCTGAGTTTAATACCTACAATGTCATCTACAAAGTGCTATGAAGAAATGCAGACAATATTCACACGGGTATTTGAAATATGGTTTTGTGCCATCTTCTGCTAATGAAACTATTACTATGTGCTTGTTATGTGAAAAAAACTTTCAGCAATGATGCTATGAAGCCGGTGAAAATGAAAGACCACTGGGAAAGGATCCATTCTGATAAGAAAAACAAAGATATTGAGTATTTCAAAATGCTAAAAGAGAAATTGATAGATCGGCCAAATTTAAGTACATATTTGAAGTCATCTGCTAGCGCTGATAGTGAAGGAGGACTGAGGACATCCTACAGCATCTCTCTTAACATAGCAAAGAAAGGCAAACCGTACACTATTGGTGAAGAGATTATAATACCAGCTATAAAAGATGTAATTGAAAATGTTATGATGAAAGACTCTCAACTATTTTTAAAGTGGATACCATTGAGTGCAAATACTGTGCAGCGACGTATAGAGGATATGGTCGATGATGTGGAAAGATCTTTGACCTCTGAGCTCCAGCATTGTAATTTGTAAGTTTGCTATTCAACTTTACGAATCAACTTTTGGAAGTTCAAATCTTCTCATGGCTTATGTTAGGTTCTATAGTCCATCCCTGAATGACTCTGCTGATGAATATCTTCAAACTGATTCAAAAGGTGAGACAATTTTTTTATGTTTGCAAGATTATTTGAACAAGCACAACATTCCTTTCGGGAATATTACTGCAGTAGCTACTGACGGTGTACCTGCAATGGTAGGCCGTTATAGAGGAATTTTCATCTTCCTGAAGGAAAAGGTTCCTAATGTACGTACCGTTCACTGTGTCCTACACAGGCAGCATCTTGTAGCCAAAAAGTTGAGTGGCGAGCTGCATGATACTTTAAAAGTGTGCATTAGGTCAATTAATAAAATTAAAGCTCATCCTCTCAATTCCCGACTGTTTCGGAAGTTATGTGAAGAAAATGATGAACCTTTCAATCAATTACTTTTGCACACTGAGGTAAGGTAGTTGTCAACAGGTGATAGTTTGCAGAGGCTTGTTGACTTGTACGACTCATCTGCAGAATTTCTTAAGAATGTGTGTGGATCCATTACTATGTGATGAGTTAAAACAGTGCAAGAACCATCTGTTCTATTTGGCAGATCTTTATTCGAAATTTAAAGAAGTACAGAAGCGTTTACAAGGAAAAAATGTTACAATTGTTCAAGTTCGAACAATTATAATGGCCTTTCAACTAAAAAATGACCTGTTAAAATCTTCACTGGCACGTAAAGATTTTAAATATTTTTCAAACTATCGACTACTAAAAGAAAATGAAGAGATACCCGACCGTGATCTCGAGAAATTAAGAGAAGACTTCAAAGCATGTTTCGAAGATTTGGAGAACATGCATGTTCCTGAATGGTTTGCTTCTCCATTTGATGTTAAATTGATAATGATGGTAATGAACCTGGCTTAGAAGATGAACTGATTGAAATATGCATAGATCTGGAAGCTAAAGCGTTGTTTACAAATAAAAACCTCAGCAATTTTGAAGCAATAACAATATTGCTACAAAATACCCCAAGCTCAGAGCAGAAGCCGAACCTTTCTTACTTGCATTCCCAACTTCATACATGGTTGAAGCTGGCTTTAGCCACGCGAACGCTATTTTGACAAACCAGAGAAACAGACTGAACTTGGAAAACCGTGGTGATTTGCGACTAAAACTTGCCAATTTTCAACCGAACATCAGTGATCTTGCTGCTGCCCTTCAGACACATCCATCTCACTAATATCAGCTACTTTAATAAAAAGCTATGTTAACATATTTTTAATGTATTCAAAGTAGTCATAAAATGGCAGATGTTTTTTCATTGAATATAATTTATTTAAATTTTCAATTATTATCTTGTGTTTTACATTTTATGATACTTACGACTTTAGGTTAGTTTCCATCTATCTATAATTTTGTTATAATTTTTTACGATTATAATAACAGTGTAAAATGTATTCTTTTTCTGTTAGTGTTGTTGGGTGGATTTTTTAAGGTGTGGGAACTATAAATACTTTCTTTGGGTTGTTATGCAAGTCTCCTAATAGCTTAGAATCAGAAATGCTAAAAATGATTTAAAATTTTCATCAGTGCGGATCCAGGAATTTTTCACGCCGGGGCAAAAACTGTAGGAATGCCGCCCCTTGCAACATTATTTACAGCTCCCATTTTTGCCGTCTGACCCCAAGTGTCCCGTCTGACCCCAAATGTCCCGCCTCGTCTGACCCCAAGTGTCCCGCCTCGATTGTCGGCCAAACACATTGTTGTCGCCACCCCTATTGTTGGTCAAATTCATTGTTGTCGCCCACCGACGCCCAGTGTACTAGTAGAGCTAAAAAAAAGGTTTCCGAGACTTAAATCGCCGCCACCCCTCAAGTTGGCATCCCAGTGTACACCTCCCCCCCCCCCGATCCGGCACTGGTTTTTATTAAACGTTTAATCTGGGGGGTCGATGAGAAGACAAATGTTCTATGAGGGGGTCGACGTGATAAAAAGTTTGGGGACCCCTGATCTAGGAAGTCTTCTTTGAAGCCCGACGGCTTACATGAATGTGGGGAACCATTGAAATCAAAACGGATCTCTCTGAAATAATGAAGTTTTTTTTATTGCTACGTTTTCCAGATCTCTCCATATACGATAATAATGTTTCAACCACCTCTACTGGCTTTGCACAAAATTAAACTCAGAGTAATGTGTTGGAGGCAAACAGTTATTCCAATTAACATTTAATGTTCTTTATGCAGCAGGTAACTGATAGTATCATTAAATTTCTTAATATCTGCAAAATTAAAGACCTATATGCGGGAGCTACAGAGATACTCCAAATTACGTAGCGTTACCTAGTCAAAAACATTGTCTGCCACATATTGCGTCCATTATGGATTGACTCTTTACAGGACAGGTGCGCCCTTATTCGTCACGAAAAGTAGTTAAATTATACGTAACTAGGAAGTATTCTTTGAAGCCCGCGGGTTACATGAATGTGGGGAGCCATTCAAATCAAAACGGATCTCTCAATGGCCCTGTTTTTCTTATCTTATTCTTTTGTTGAAGTATGGCAACTTATAGTGTCTTGTGGAATCACAAGAGTTAAAAACAGTTCTCATTTGTACCGTACATGTTCTGCGGTTAGTAATTTGTTAATTTAATATAGCGAATTTTTTAACGATAGCCATAACTATAATTCCTTGTATAATACGTTATACTTCCCTGGGAGCATTCTGGACGTTCGTACATTCTGGAGTTACTTAACTGTGCTTAACTGAGATGCCAAAGATCGTTAAAAATCTTCGGAACATACACATTCACGTTATAATACTTCATCTTCTCACTAATTCTATCTTGTACTTCTGATATAAATACTAACTACATTATATGTCACTTAACCAGGGCCGCCGTAAGCGGGCGTGCAAGGCGTGCACCGCACGCGGGCGGCAGGTCGAGGGGGGCGGCAAATCGAGTGATCGACAGTCGCCGCCCCGGGATAGTTGTGATTCCATTGTCGCCGCGACGAAATTTGCAGCCTATTACGGAGCGGGCGACCTTTTATTTTTTTTTTTTTATTTTTTTTTTAAGCTCACCAGCTGATTCAGGCGGCCGGCACCACTCGGTGTGGCAACAATTGGGGCGGAAAATAATGTTTGAAGGGGCGGCAATCTCACATTCTTTTGACCCGGTTCGGAAAATTCCTAGATCCACCACTGGCTGTAGTTAGATAGGGAGCGGCATAATCGGTATTGTGCACGCGGGCGCTCAAACAGCTAGCGGCGGGCCTGCACTTAACAGTCATCATTAGGAAACCTTAAAGGAAACGACAGTAATGCCACACAATATCTTTCATTTGCGGCCGCTAACACATCAATAAATGTTGAATAGATATCATCAGTTTATCACATTTCTTTCAAACTAAATTTCTTACAAACTTCCTTCTTCCATAAAACATTAATAAGATAATTTTCACAGTTCAACAAATATTACAATAAACAACATGAACACAAGAAAGAAAAAGTTAAAAAAAATGGTTGTTGGTAAAAAAAAATGTAAATTTGCACGAAAAGATATTTATTATATTTATATTTATTATCTGATTCATGAAATTCTCTACCAAATGATACGTATGATTCTTTTCTAAAAAAAAAAAAAAAAAATTGTTGAAGTATAAAATTCTTACAATCACTGATTTAGTTAGTTTACAAAAAAAAAAAAAAAAAAAAAAAAAAAAAAAAAAAAAAAAAAAAAAACATAGACCCCAGAAAGATATCTATATTTTTCCTGTAAACTTTAGCAGGCTGCTTATCCCTGTAAATACTGAAATAATTTTCGTGTAAGTAATTTCGCAATTAATGGTGCAGGAAGTATTTTTTTATGGGTTTTTACTAACCTCTTCGCTACAAGTCGCGGAATAAAATAAAATTCCATACATACTATGAGTCGGCAGGTTGGTAATTTTCATCTGAAATGCACGAAGAATATCTAAAGGAAATTTTCTCTTCAAACCCCCACTAAAGCCGCTTCAACTATTGTCTAGTGACTAGTTAAAAATTTCTTAATTAATATGTTTAGAATCTTACGTTCTAGCAGAAGGTTCGGAATCCCAAAACCCTTTAAACCGCAAAACGGAAAATCACGTATCCGTAAGAATAATTTTAGCATAACCAATCAAACATCGCCGAGAGGTCACAAATTATTTCTGAAAAAACAACGTAGAATATGATATAACATATGATGCATCCTTAAAATCATTCGACACATTACTGTAAGGATTATCCTCTGTATTTCCCGAAGCTTCCAACGAGTTGTCACCACACAGAAGGCGCTTGATATTTGAGTGGGTAGCTGTAGTTCTCTTGCTCTGCATTTTGAAGCATGCAGAAAGAGCGTAGCTCCGATAGTGCGTCTCAAGAGTTCATTGAACGAACCTGACGAGAGAATCGCGTTTGCCACATCATATGTCAAAATAGCTGAATTAAATCACATTAGGGTAGTTCCATGGTAATATGTTGATCAGAGTGAGGTTTACTGAACAAGCAACATGATCATCGGCTGCTTAATTGAATTTGAATAAGGGCATGCTAATGATTTTATCATTGAGTTCCCAGTTTACTTCTCATAATGTACGAGGAGTATTTTTTAAGTATATACCGTTTTGTCACACCGTGGCTGCAGCGCTACGGTCGGCGTTCCGCGCATGCGCACTGGGTACCTGCATCTCTTGCCTACGCACAGACGCCATTACATTCTTCCTTGTTTACGTTGTTCACTGAGTGTTTAAGATGCCTCCGATAATCGTGAGTCCCGCCGACTGTGAAATACGAGCTGTTATAAGATTTCTTTCGATATTCATCGTGAGATCTGTGCAGTTTACGGACAAAACATAATGAGTGATGGAATGGTGAGAAAGTGGGTGAGAGCATTTAAAGATGGCCGCACAAATGTGCATGATGAACAACGGAGTGGGCGTCCTTCGGTCGTTAATAAAAGTTTGGTGCAGAAAGTGGACAATAAGGTGAGAGAAAACAGACGCTTTACGATTTCCTCCTTGTGTGATGACTTTCCTAATGTTTCTCGTAGTGTTTTGTATGGCATTGTGACCGAGCACTTGAATTACCGAAAATTGTACTCACGTTGGGTACCGAAAATGTTAACGGATGTGCAAAAAACCAAACGTTTAGGCAGTGCATTGACTTTCCTTGAGCGGTACCACAACGATGGTGATGATTTCTTAAGCCAAATTGTTACGGGCGATGAGACATGGGTGGCCTACGTCACACCTGAATCAAAGCAACAGTCCATGGAATGGCGGCATTCAGATTCACCCAAAAAGGTTAAGTTCAAGCAAATGATCTGCCCGGAAAATCATGTGCACAGTTTTTTTTGGGACAGAAGAGGAGTATTGCTTGTGGAATTTCTGCCTCGTAATGAGACAATCAATGCAGCAGCTTATTGTGAGACATTGAACAATCTGAGCCGTTCAATCCAGAACAAAAGACGTGGCAAGTTGAGCAACGACATCGTTTTGCTGCATGACAATGCCCGTCCACATGTGGCTAATCAGACCAAAGATCTCATCACATCTTTTCGATGGGAAACTCTATTTCATCCTCCGTACAGCCCTGATCTGGCACCCAGTGACTACCATCTGTTCCTGTACTTGAAGAAACACCTGGGCGGTCTGCGTCTTGAAGACGATAACGAAATCAAAACAGTTGTGATGCAGTGGTTAAAAAGTCAAGCGGCAGACTTCTATGAGGAGGGTTTTCAAAAACTGGTACTACGTTATGACAAGTGCCTCAATATTGAAGGGAATTATGTAGTCAAGTAGAGTAAGGTACAGGCTTTCATGTAAAAATAAAATTATTGAGATATATTTGCACGTCTTTTATTAATTTCAAAATGGTACTTACTTAAAAAACATGCCTCGTACTAAGACTTCGCCCGCATCAAAAGCAGAAGATTTGGCGCAAGTCATAGGTAACAAACTTCAATCTATTACCTCCATCTCTTTACATAATGAAGTGTAAACTGACATAAAAACAAACGGCATTGCCAAATGTTAGAATTAGAGAAAAAACTAAAATTCTACAGGTATTGGCATAAAATATTTGCACATGCGTACGGAGAACTAAATGATTATTATAATCACCGTTAAAATTACATTCAAGTAGAACACGAATGTCATATAAAGCTTCACTAATATCTCCAATACATTTGCAAAATGCGATGTCTCTGACATATAATTTCTCTCACTGTCTCAGGGAGGTTCCATTGATCGCAGACTGCCATTCTCCATTTTGCTGGCCCTCAACCTGGTGGTGGCAGTCCTGGTGTCATTCCTGCCAGAGTCTTCTCATCAGCGGCTGCCTGAGACACTGGAGGACGCGGCCAAGTTTGGTCACGAGCATCGCTACTGGAGCTGGAGGGGCAGGCGTCAAGTTTCGAGTGCGAAAGAACGGTCCCCAGCTTATCCAGAAGCGACACTGTACTCCGGGCCTCAAGACTACTGTGCCAGAGAATGCTGACTGTCGTCCCTACGACAGTGAAATTTTCATTTCTCACTATGTGATGTCATTTTGAAATATAAATTTTTAACAGCATACATAACTCAATTTGACTACCGAATAAACACGTGTGTGGCTTAATTAGACAATATTAAAAGTTAATCGGCCTCTAGAAAGAATATATTTTTTCTGAAACTGTCTTGTAAGAGCATAAGTTAAAAATGGGAGTAAGTAAATAGAAAAGCTACTGAAATCAAATTTCTGAAGTAAGCAGTACAAAAAATTAGGAAAAAGTGTGTAATAAGTTAAAAGAGACGCAAGTTGACGTTGCGATAGAAGAATCAATGCGAATTGTATGGCGATGCGATATTAACTTTGGAGTTACGAATACGAAAGTTCTATTTGGATAGGAATGTGCAGGGTTATCCCATAAGGAGAAAGTTGTGCGAGATTAAAGAATATTTACACAACGAAGAAAGAAGATGAATATGTGCAATGTTGTTGTAGGCCATTTTTCCGCAGTTGCTCAGTAAATTAATTCATTAAATGACGCCAATGCAACTGTATTATGTAGGTTTATTGCCGTACGCGTTTCGCCTCTCCTCGAGGCATCATCAGTGACGAATTTATTTTAAAATTTACATTTGATTTACAAGCTTATTTGACATAACGCTAAATTGATACATTTTCTTATTATTTACACTTACTATTTACAGTAGTGGGTTTCAGGATAGTAACCACACATCTTTGATTTCTCTCCAAATCATGTTTCCATTACAGCCATTTGTCTTTGCTGTTGTGTACACGATATAAACATTGCGTCTTCTACAATTCGCTTGTTTTCGGTGGCCATCTTATTTTCTTACTGTCAAAGGTGGTGATGCGCTGACGGCGCCAGATTTGAAATTGCGTGGGAGATTTTATATCTAATTTTATGTAAGTGTGAGAAGTCTAGTCGGTGTGTTTTATTTTCTGAAAAGAGGATGGTGAGCAGTATTTTATTCGGAAAGGGGGCGGTGAGTAATATTTTTCTAGAAAGGGAACCTAAGTTTTATTTTATATATACTTAATTGTCGGAAGTGTTATACAGATTGTTATATTTCAACCGTCCCAAAATTCCCAACAATCATATTGATTTCACTGAATCGCTCACGTTTACTTTCTTCAACGATATATTGCTACCAGGGCCGGCGTTTCGTGTTAGGCCCGGGTGGGTAGTCAGGCACGAAAGGAAGGTTGGGGGGGGGGGGGGGGTGGGGTAGTTCCCTGAAAAATCTTACCTAAAATAATAATAGTGATAACCATTGAATCTAATTCTTAAGGGAAATTTATCGGAGAAAAACTAGAAAATGAATTTAAAAATTCATCATATAATTTATTCATTAATATATTTATTAATTATGTTTTAGCTATGTACGAAACATTGTTATTTTTTTAAATTTACTATTAATCAGTATCAATTGCGCAATGCAAAAACTGTAATGCGCTTCTCGCATTCGAGAGGACGCGGGTTCGAATCCCCGTCTGGGCATGCAGATTTGGGTTTTCCATGGTTTCCCCAAATCACTCCAGGCGAATGCCAGAATGCTTCCTTCAAAAAAAAAAAAAAAAAAAAAAAAAAAAAAAAAAAAGCCATGGCCGTATTCCCTCCCGTTCCTTGCCCAGTCCCATCCCGCCTCTAATGACCTTAACCGTCGACGAGGCGTAAGGCCCTAAGTAAAAACAAAATGTAATGCGCTTTGCTTCTTTGGAAATGAAACGATTCAATAATTTTTCCAAATCAAGTTCTTCAGTAAGGTTGCTACATACATGTAAAATAGCAATGCTATTTAATAGATCTTGCAACATGGTTGATCTTATGTAACTCTTGAGTCGGCGTAAAGCCGAAAAACTTCGTTCATTTGAACAGGACGACCCAAGAATTGTGATGAGTAGTCGAACTCTGGTATGAGTCCTCTAGTCCATTTGTACTTCTGTAAAAAATCTACAACCTCTCTTAAATTTTTTTCCTCCTCATCTTGCCTTTTCAAAAGTTGCAAAAACATGTCTCTATCACTGAGCAATCTTTATTGGTCAAAATCATGATTGTAGAATTTTATAATTTTTGTTACATTTGTGAGCTGTCCCAAAGCGAATCGTTCTAACGATTTGAAGAAGTGGGTGGAAACGTTGTCGAATCGACTCTTTAACTGGTCATAAAAATAAGATTTGCGGAGAAAATCTTGAGGTGTTTCGAATCGGAGATTTTCACTCTTACCTTGATCGAAATTTTGCGTTGATGTGGGATTTGAGGTTCGCTGGTTTCAAAGTTAGTACCTGACTGCACACTTTCCCGCAAAATTTCTTCGAATTTTGACTATCTTCGCATACGATTCAATAACAGATAGATTAGATTTCTGTAGATCTGCATTCAAAATTTCCACACGATCAAAATTTTCTATCATCATTGTTAAATATAAAACACACGCAAATGATTCCATGTCGGAGTAAAATCCAGAAGCCTTAGCAGCGACAGCGTTGTCTACTTCTCTGGTTACAGAATGTTAGTACAAAAATTGAAGAATAAATATGTTTATACAAACAAAACCAAATAAATTGATTTAAACTTATAATTTTTTATAAATACCTTGTCGGACAATAGGCTGCAAGAGAAGGCAAATCATCATTAGTTTCTTTTTGTATTCCAATTTGTAGTTTCTTAAACTGTCCAAGCCGCTTCCGCGAGTCTCGCACGACGTTATCAAATCTTTTACTGTTCCAATATATTTTCTCGCAACTATAATTTTCTCAATTCCATCTTGTACTATAAGATTGAGGTTATGAGCATTACAGTGCACAAATAATGTTCGAGGCTCTTCTTTGCGTATTCGTGACTGTAATCCCGTTATTTTTCCAGAAACGTTAGAAGCCCCATCGTAACGCTGACCCCTGAGTAGTGAGAGTTCTCGCTTGTGCTTGGCGAAAATGTTATTGACCAAAACAAATAAGGCTTATTAAGTTGAGGCCATGGATTGTCTTTCGCACAGTTTTTAAAAATAAATGGTACTGGAGAACTACTCGAAGTAGTTTCTAGGGGAAAAAGTGAATTCATACGAGGGGCAGTCAGAAAGTTCCCGGAATTTCATTGTAACTCTTTATTAACAAGAGATAAGTACACATTTACCTAATCTCCTTCAAAGAAGGCTCCTTCTGAACACACACACTTGCTACACCGCTCCTGCCATTGCTGGAAACAACGATGAAAATCATGCTTTGGTATCTTCCAAAGTTCAGCTGTCAGGTTGGCCAGTCAGGTTTATTGACGTGTATCTCCCTCATTAAAAATATAAGGACGAAATCTGTGCAGTTTTGATACCATTCCTCTGAGACCAGCAGGATCACCTCATCTTCACACAACTCTCTTAAAACCAAAAACTGCAATGCTCAGTCACTCATTTTTCACAATCTACGTTCTACTATAGCCAAAATTTTTAAATCCGCCATACAAAATAATAGAGAGTGGCAAGAGAAAACATCCAGAAAATAAACCTGATGACACGTACTCGGACCGCGGACGTGATGTTTATATGTTCAACTTGGCTGCCAATTAAGTTCACTACAAAGTTGGCAATCAAGTTGGTCGTCTGTGGGCCTCTTAGGTATATGTTTTATGATATGATAGTAACGTGTCTCAAAATGAAAACAAAATTAAGTCCTATTTAGATATTTGTGTACAAAAACTGAATCTGGGGCAAAATGTACATTAGGTAAAAAATAATGTTCTCTGAAAGAACGTACCACCATTGCTTTAAAAAGCAATTTGAAATCCATCCATCCAGAAGAATTTAAAACGTCTGAAAAATTAAATGTAGATCTTAAGTTACATGAAAAAAAAAAAATACCAATATCACTCTAGTCAAGTAGTAAAAGCAAAAAGGACTGCCATTAAAAATAGATCCTCTTAAGTGATGGCAAATGAACGATCACAAATATTCTATATTGTTTCCATTAGTCCCCAGGTTTTTGGTTTTTGTCAGCCCCGCCTAGCAGTGTCCTGCGAAAAAATTTTCATCGAAAGAAGGTTTAATTTGTGTGTATAGGGGGGGGGGGGGGGAGAAGGAAAAATTAAAAATGAGAAAAGGCTGCTAAGCGTTTGTTTTTAAAAATAAATAGCTTTCGAATATTAATTATAGTAATTAGAAAACTACTACTTCAAAGTCAGTTACTGTTTGATTTGATTATTAAAATAAACATTATTCCACTTGTCACTTTTATTAAATAGAAGTAACTAGACACTAAATCACATTTTCATACAACTTAGGCTTCTGTTTCCGCTTCCATAATGTCTCTTCCGTTACATCTCTAGTACACGTGAATATTCATTACATGCGCACGTATTTATGTATAGAGTGAAGAACAAGAATAAGAATTTTACTTTTACTTACTTTCACGATTTTGACTGTCAGCAGACTGAACAAGGCCGTCTTTTAAGGTTCCAGTGGATCATTCGTTTAAGGGCGATGCAAATTTATCCTCCCTTTCCGCTGTCTTCTAGAATTATATAGACTCAATTCGTTTCTCCTGTTCAGCCTCACTACGAATTTATATATTAGAATCTTTTTTAAAAAATTTTTTAATTTTTTAATTTTTTTAAATTTTTTTTTAGAATTAGCCGAAATGCCTTCGAAATACACTAATGCAGCTTTCACACACGACTGTTTTGAACGTACACTATTTTCTTGCGTTCACGCACAAGATTGTTTGCTCCGTAGGCGACATCTGGGGTGGCGGTCTCTTTTGAAACATCAAAGGGATTTAGCACGTCGCTAATGGTGTTGTGGGCACACAGGCTATTATATACGCATTTTGAAGAATGAAACTAACATGCTTAGCTGCTCTGCTCTCTATTTCTTTCTTTCTCTCAATTCTTTCGCCTATGTACTCTCAAATTCCGGATGGGTGAAATACCCACCCGGAATTTCCCGGGTGGGTACTGCTAACACACCATACCCACATTATCCGCCGGCCCTGATTGCTACACATGTTAAATCGTATTCAAGATGTCTGAAGTCAACCAATGGGCGCGCTGAAAATGCACATCCCTGAGTTCCGGATTTGAACACGTACTCTGCATCAAAATGTTTGGCTTATACTACAGTGGCCAGCCTTACTTCTAAAGTAGTAGATTTGTTAATAAGATGGTTTAGCAATGAAACGTTTAAAACTAACGCAGTGGCAAGACTATCGGAGGAAGCCAGCCCTGAAAACACGGTCCGATTATTTTGGAACGAAGAGCTTATTTGAGATGTTGTTTCGATTAAATGAAATAACAGACCGGTTACTAATGTCCTTACATACGAGAATTATATCAGAACGTCTGTGTACGACTGCATCTACAGTCTACAAGTTTACAACTGATGCAACTTTTTTGTGCAATTACCCGAGTTCAGAGTAATCTCGCTTCCAGAAGTGGCCTCTCAGGAAGTGAATTTCACATTTTCTTATCAGCGAATATTAAAGAAAATCCTCCAAATTTTATGGGCAAATTACTCAATTCAGTTCATATACGGGTAACATGAGATATTAAAGAGCAAGGTGGTTATCGGTCACTATCGACTGTGACTCAGGTCACAGTGAACTGCACACGTACAGCAGCAGTTACGTGACATTTTGTGTGTCATTAAGTTGCTTGTTTGAGCTCCAAACGAGCTGCAGGAGATAAAGCAAGCAAGGCACTCGTTGTTTGCTCATTGAGAAGTTGGTCGACCACCATCATGGTCCAGCGCTCAGCCTCTGGAGGAGACGCTTCAGAGTGTCTGAACAAGGTAAGCTTTTCTTCAACATCTTCTAAGCAACTCAATTTAATACTGAATCATTACTTATCACTTACTTCCTCTGCATCGTTTCCGAGGCTTCGATAACTAAGATTATTTTCATATACGTCTAAAGGTTTTTCGTTCATGTGTATTAATTGTTTATGTCATTGACGATTTAATTGTGATGTAGAAAAAGTTTCGGTGCCAATTTCCCTATATTAATTTTTTTATTTCTAGTTTTTTTTATCTTAAATTCTTTGAGTGCTATTCCCCCCTTCTCGAATTTTAATTTCAAATTATTTCAGTCTTTTTGGTAAATTGGGCAGTACTTCTCGTCGTAATTTATTCCAATCCCTGACTCCCTTACCCGCAAATTTTTTTTTTTTTCAGATCCCTTCTTCTTGAAATCGTAAGCCAGTTTGTGGCCATGACCATCATTTCACTTCCGTGCACTGCTCTTAAATCTTCTACCAATATCCTTCCAATCCTCCTCAACAATAAATGCTCTTCACCCTCATCCTGTTGTCCAATGACTCCAATTGCAGCCCCTTTTTAGTATCAGTAACTGATTGTGTTCTGCGGTAATGGATAAGTTACTGGATCGTTACTGATTGTCTTTGTAGAGGCTGGGAGTTTGTGACAAGCGCCAAGCGTGTGGTCCCGGGGTTATAGTCATAACGTCCTTACTTCACCTGCTTTGGCTATTATTTCTGGATGTTGTGATTTGGTTGTTATTGTAAATTTACAATTGATGATGTGTTTTGTAGAGGCTTCGTATCGTATCAGTTTGTGTACGCCAAATTTTTGGTCGCAGTTACAAGCAGAACAGAAAACATAGGTTTCATCTTTGGCGCTTTTCTTTAACCGGCTACTGAATCTGTCATCTTTTATAGAATTTATAAACTTCTCGTATTTGACACTTTTATTCCTAGGAGTAGTTTTTTCAGAAGATGCATCACTGCTCATTGTATCAAAGATGCTGCTTTAATATTATATTTTAAACGATACAATTACACGTACGTACATCTTCGCTTACTTGAAACAAAGAAATGGCTAAAAGCCATAATGAAAACGTTTAGAAAAAAAGTTCAAATTCAGAATGAAAAAAAAAACAGGGATGTCATTGAAAAAACATCAAATCTTCTGTTAAAACAGTAGTGTTGGTTACAGTGCTTCAGTCTCTTCTTTGAGTAAAGAAGCTTCATTCACTGGGGGAGACTCTAACCACTAAACGACTGCTGATGAAAAATTTACTCCCCGCTTGGTTGAAGAGCGGGTAGTGGTTCAGGTTACCCATTACACGTGTCGAAAATGGATCACAGAGGAAGATAAATCAGAAATTGTTAAGTATTCAGAATGCAACATGAAACACTGCATCAATGACTCAAAGAATACTCTCAGGAAATGTATTTACTTAAAAAAATTTACGACGATTGTATCTTGGATAATATATATGTCCCGTAAATAATATAGTGCAAAAATCAAATCTGTGGGGTAAGTCAGTTGAGGAAACAATCTTTAGAAAAAAAAACATAGTTAAAAAATCTGATTATAGGGGCATGCAATTGTAGAAGTACTAATAAGGCAGATAGGTCAAAGAAGTTTAATATAAGACCTAATGACCGTCTTCATCTAGATATTAAAGGGATAAAAGAAATATTATGGACACAATTACGAACATTTGGCTTGCCGATTATGGGCAAATTAACGTACAAATTTCTTAAATATTGTTGGCTTAAGGTTTAAAATCAATGTGATAAAAGTCTAGTGGTGCCCGCGGACGCTATTTTTTTTTTTTTTTTTTAAATCTGCTTAACGTCTCTCCAACAGCGAGGTCTTTAGAGACGGGAAAGGATGGGGGGCAAGGAATGGGAAGGAATTCTGCCATGGCCTTTTGAAGGAAGCATCCCGGCATTTGCCTGGAGTGACTTGGGAAACCATGGAAAACCCTAATCTGGATTCCCGGACGGGGCCATGCGAGGCCATAACGCTAGCTGTTACACCACCATGCTCGGTGTGGATGCTACAGCATAGAAATTATGCCCCCATCACCCGCAGTTTAAAAAAAAAAAAGAAAGAGGTCGCACACGCCAACTTGATACGAAGATGTAAATGAAATGGAAGAAATATATAACGAAAATTTATTGAAGTATGTATGTAACTTAGATTCTCTAACGGTAATGAATGATCTGTACGTTGTTATGAAAGCAGGAAAAGATGAACCCATTAGCGGGAATTTCGGTCTAAATAAAAGAAGTGGATAAGGAACTAAGATCTTACAATTCTATGGAAGTTAATACTTTATTTACGAAAGGTATAAGACCAGTATAGATATTGAAATATCTATGAAGTAAGGAAAGGTGACTTCCAGATTTTATCGTGAATAAACAAAGTGGGAAAGAATTCGGCCATAGTCTTTTGAAGGATACATTCCAACATTCGCTTGGGAGGATTTGCGGGAAACATGGAAAATTCAAATCTAGATGGCTGGACGAGGATTCGAACCCTCGTCCTCCCGAATGCGAGGCCAGAGCGTTATCGCTCATCCACCACTCTTCGTGAATTGACACCTACAACAACAACACATTAAGCGGATTTCTCCAGCAGTAAGTGCGGTATTGCGGAAAAAATGTGAATGAAATTCAACTGAAAAACTGAAAAAAAACTAAAATAGAGTTGATTGAAATAGAAATACATTGGCAATAACAAGAGAAACTAGAACTAATCAGAACGGAATAAATCACAAGGAAATAGTTCGAAAATCTTCAGATTGAAGAAGAAAGATAGCTGCACTGATGTTTCGGTATTTTTTAAATAAAAAGAAAGAACAGATGAAAACAAAACAAAACTGTCTGTGACAGAAATGTGTAGAAAGTTATGGGAATAGGTAGAGCAAGTGCGGTATAGATTACATTCGAGAGGGCATTCAACTTTGAAAGAGTTACATTCAAGAACACAGTAAAGGAAGATGAGATTACATTAGAATTAATAAAGTTACTGAGAGAAAAAAAAAGAACTGAATCATTGCTGAAAGTGATATCAAGAACTTTCTATACGATATACTTTCATACAAGCGTTACATGCTATACGATAGCACAAGCCGCCAAATGAAGAAGCTTTTGGTGTCACTGGTAGCTAGGATTTACGAAGGTATAGATTTATGGAAAATCTGTATGAGGAGAGATTAACATCAGAAGGATAAATCAAGAGAAAGTTGTGAAGTTTGTAGATTTTCAAAACATTTTATTCTTCTTTTTGTTTCGAATGGCCCTACTTAGGACCACTCTTGATCAATTATACTCTCATCTTTCCGTTGGGGCGCTCAAGTTCAGGATCCCCTGCAAATGGAAGGATGGCACAAATACAGTGGAAGCGAAGTGCGCAGAGTTCAAGGAGATCATAAAAAAGGGAGAGGAAATATTTTATCCAAAACATAAAATAAAGACAAATACAGAACCTACATATTACAGTAGGGAGGTGAAGGGGTTAAAGAGGTTAGTGAGAACACAAGAGACAGTCAGGCAATATCGAATACTTGAAACAGCTAAAGAAGGAATTAATAATATCAAACAAGGTTGTAAAAATATGAAGAATATTGTTGGTGCAGGGGGACAACTGATTGATACATGTAGAAATTTGTAAGGCTATGTTAGGAAACTGAGCGGAAGGGAAGGTATTAAGAGAATTGTAGTTACTAATAAATAACGGAAGATTTGAAAATACAGTGATACTGAGTGAGTGGTTTAATGAGAACACTAGGGACTTTATCCGGATGGGAAGGAATAAATCAGAGGAGAGTCTCCATAAATGAGAAATAAGGAAAATACAAAATTTGAAATAGATCCTCAGGAAATTATGACGGAAATCAAAGAGCTAAAAATGCGAGTTGGTGTAGCTAATAATACTGCAGACGTATTAAAGACAGTGCAATACGATAGTGTACCTTACCTTGAAATTTTC
>JARYHS010002263.1:0-24942 GCA_031002005.1 Vandiemenella viatica
CAACAGGTGGTCGCTACTCAACAGGTGCAAGTCAGACGGGGCTGCCACTGTTTTGTCTAGCTCACATTACCGAATGCCATGTTTGCTGACGTCAGATTTACGGAACTTGTCGCGGGTAATACGACTAAAATGAAAACCGATAAGCAGTTCATATAGTTTATAGAAACAGATTTTAAATTAATGAACTAGGGTGTTTTTATTTTAGAGTTATTCAAACAAACTATTCAATTCAATCCGGAGAAAAGGAGACATGTTTTGTAACATGAGAAATAAGGTCAGAATTGTCACAAGACTTGTCCGGAAGGTAGCCTTCAATGCAGATTACTTCGAGGGGGATTATTATCAAGGAACAGACCTCTGCATGGAGGTAGTTTAACTTCCTATTGTCACCGCATTGTCACTGTACATTGTGTCGTAATTTTGTTTTTCAAACTAACGCACATTCCTAGATAACGGTTTGCGGTGCTACAACTAGTGTTCCGAAATTCTGAATCGCATCGAATTAAAATAATTTTAAAGCCTGTTTCTCGTTTCGATTAAGTTTCCATCGTTAACGAGCCAATTATAAATCACGTACTCGCCGAGTATGTTTAAGTTGGGAACCCTCCCAGCATCCAGTTAGCACGAATACGTCATAGGCGTAACTGTTTATCCACTACAGGAGTCTAATAATAACATGCCTAATATTTACATAAGAGTGGATGCTTTCTCGGCGTTGTATACAGATGCAATGTTCTCGGCAAACTAGTCAAGGGAGAACGTTTGTATACCACGACGTTTCGGCGGTCATATTGTCACCATTATCAAGTGACTTGCTATATAATCGTTCTCACTCTGCTGGTTTCCCGAGAACATTTGATCTATACCTGATATCTGCCACTGGTTTCCGACTGCTCCCTGTTGCTCACCTTGTAGGCCGTCATGTTGCTCCTGGGAGGTGGTGTGGTGGGTGTCGACTGCCGAGGCGCGGCGTCCTTTTATACCGCCGTCGGCGTCCATTAGAAGCGCTACTTTCTACGCGCGGCGCGAAATCTGCGCTCCGTGCAGAGCAGAACAGAGTGGGGAAAACCGACGGAGAGTCTTGCCCGTACACTTCATCTCGGCAATATCGCTCCTCTGCAACTAAAAATTTAAAACAGCAAAAATCATTGTAAATAGTATACAATTGTTTAATTTATATTTATTGCGCCAGTGCATTCTTCCTGTGCCGACATACGGCTGCGAGACCTGGACTCTAAATGAATTTACAAAAGGTAAACTAAGGACTGCCAAAGAGCTATGCAAAGATCAATGCTAGGCCTAACGTTAAAAGAGCAACTGACATTAGGTCACTTGCGAAGGTCATAGACGTCTTAGAGAAGACAGCATCCTTGAAGTGTCAATGTGTCTGCCATATTGCGCGGAGAAAAGACCAGAGGTGGACAAAGACAGTGTTAGAGTGGAGCCAAGAGATCAGCACAGACCAGAGGAAGACCACCAGACCAGGGGACAAGGACACACGCAGGGTTGAACTGGCAGAGGATCACACAAGATCGCGCGACCTCAAGTTATATCTAAAATCATGACTTGAAGAGGCCATCTGAGTAAATGATTGAACTGGCTGATAATGATATCGATTGGATGCTACTATTACTTTTTCTATTATTATTACTCCGCGATTCACTATAAGTGTGTGGTGGAGGGCGCATTGTAGAGGTGGGCAAAGTGACTCACTAAAAAGAGCGGTGTTCATTTGATCACTCCACGAAAAGATCTAGTTCTTTTGAACGGTTCACTGTTCACTAGCTCAGTAATATTTGAGACTTTTTTTTTTTTTTTTTTTAGGTCTCACCCCTCAGAATCCGGTTACACCCCCACTTTTCGATGAAAATACCCCACTTAACCCCCCTTAAATCGACTTTGGTGCAATTAGTGAACTTTTTTTTTTTTTTAGCTCAACAGTCCACAAAGCCCACGTGAACAAGCTCTTCTTGATCTTCAGAACTAGCCCACTCACCTAGAAGAACTACTGTTCACTTTTTAGTGAGCGACTGCTCACTCGCTCTTTTAAAAGAATTGCTTAAAGAACTGATTCACTCGCGAACGACCCATCTCTAGCGCATTGCACCAATCCTAATGTGTAACCATTTGTGCATAGGAAGGGATATACGGGATATGGCAGGAGGCGCCCATGGGCAATTTTGAGGAACCATCCCAACATTCGCCTGGAGTGATCTGTGAGAACCATGGAAAACCCAGATCAGGATGGCCGGAGTCGTTTATCGATATCAACTTCTGTCGGTTACAAGTTTTCTCGCTCAATAAATCCTTTCTACTCCATTCCCTAATCGCTCATGGGGGAAAGGGGGGGGGACAACACAGAGTATAGAAAAGAATCATTTTTGGCCCTGATTTCTCTTATTTTATCGGTCATTTATAGATATGAATGTTGCTGGTAGTAATGTGTTTGCTCCTCAACAAGCATTTCTTATTCCCTTAATTTTCTTTATTCTCTCTTTTGATTTATATAATGAACAGCCATCTTCTTGCGCAAACTTCAGTTATTTTCTTTTGTATATTTCCACTTTCGTATTTACATTTACGGCACATAAAACACACTTTATTAATTCACAAACTAATAGTACATAGTTGGATTTTAAAATTTGTTGTAAAGATAATCCTTTCTGCAGTGTTTCCCAATCAAAACTTGCCAAACTCTCTCAACAGTGCTCTCGTCACCAACGATTGTCCTCTCTCGAACCCAGCCAAAGATACTCTGCGTCAGTACCTCCTACTAGACGCCACTTTGAAAAATTACCACTAACAATTGGGTGTCACGTATCAGTAAGATTCAAATGGCAGCTTAGTGGTCGCTAGGCTGTATAGAGAACATACAATTCCCCGTGCAGTATCGGAAATGTCTCTCATTACATCTGCGTATGACTTTTTTTTCCTTGTACACCTCAAAATATGTTGCTGGCAAAGTTCTATTCGGTCATCTTTGGAGCCTGCATGCAAAACGTTACACAACGGATCGTCTTTTTTCCTTCGTTCCATCCGTCCGTAGGTTGGTATTATTGCACCAATTTTTGGTAACCTTATGTTTTTTCTTCTGATTTACTGCCATATTTAGTATCCATTGTTGCTGTCATAATACACCAGTTTATCAGATCTTCAAAAATATCAGTATGGTAACTATGGAAATGTGCATTATTTGAAATGCATTTTAAATAAATGTAAGTACAAAACGTAAAATTTTCATTCTATACTTAAAATACCCTGTTATTAAAAGCATTTTGTATTTTATTTGAAATACTTTTTCAAACGTATTTTCTATTTTAAAAATGCAAAAAATTCTTTTTTTTTCATACTTTTTATTTCATATTGACATTATGTGATGAATATTGGTTTATGCAAACTTTCCAACTGTCATCTTTACCAAACAAAAGTCAAATAACTTTATCTGTTACCCAAAAAACAACGGCATTGACGTGTCTACCATTGCCGCCGCCGACCTGCGTTTTGTGATTGTTTTGCGTGTTGAGTTTGTCAGTTTTGTTCGTTTGCTGCACTGAATTTATCAAAATGTAAGTAAAACATCAAGGACTTCAGATGTTTCGAGGGGGACAAAGATACCTCCTATGAATGGTTACTGCCAGAATTAAAAAGAATGCAATGAATCCTAAGCAGTTTACTAACGGATAACCCTGCATGCTGTGGTGTGTTGTTAGACCTAACATAAACTTTGTTTTATGACGGGTATGGTTTAAGAAGTATACGCAAAATTCCATCTATCCATAATTTTGTTGTTATTTTTAAGATTATAACAGTGAAAAATCTCCTTTTTCTGTTAGTGTTATTGGGTGGATTGTATAAGATATTGGAAAGATAATTTTTTTCGTTTGGTTGTTTTTTAGGTCTCCTTGTTGCTTAGCATCCGAAATGCCAAAAATGTTTTTAACGTTTTATTAAATACTTAATCTGGAGGTCGATAAGAAGACAAATATTCTATGAAGGGATCCCTGAGCTAAAGAAAGGTTTAGAAGACCCGGATGAAAATAACATATCATCTGTATCTTATCCTTTTTTAAGCTCACATTGTAGCCGAGATAGAACAGAGATTACATCAAAATAAGAAGTTACTCCTAATCCAACTGGGGGAAAAGTGAAGAAAAAAAATCTTAAGTTTGTAAAGGGTTCAGATTCTTCTGTAGCCAGTGACAATGAAAACATGACTACAGAAATATTGCAATATTTAAGGGATAATGATTCTAGTTTAGACTTCCTGAATAAACATCCAAATAGTAAAAAAAGGTGTTCCTAAAAAATAATGCTGTTTTTTCAATTTCTGCTTCTGTAGAACACGGGATAATAATGTGGCCTCTATAGACGGGATGTGAAGGGTGATTTGTTTGAACGAATAGTAGTGTTAATCCATGAAGTAATTAAAAAATATAACATAGGCCTACATAATAATGAGCAAAAAGTATTTTATTTGGATAAAATTATTTTAAAAATACCTATTTTTTACTTAAATACCATCATTCCAAACAATTTTGTATTTGAAATGTAAAAACAATGTATTTTCATTTTGTATTTAATGCTTTTTAAAAACTATTTTGTATATCTCTGATGGTAACTAAGGAAACATTTGACTGCCGACTATTGTGTATTGCTTCATCTCATTGCCTCTAGATTCTAGATTACCAATCTGTTCCATCTTATGGCTTCTGTTGTATTATATATGGTATGTTTGTTTCCATTCTACAAGTTGAACCTATTTGGATTTTCTGTTTCAAGTTCAGTATTACTAAAACGCGGTATTCCTTCCTCCACCTCGTCCTTCCCTGGCGTGCTGCTTTGTTTTTCCGCCAGAGAGTGCGCTGCATTTCCGGCGGCGCGCGTGCGCCGTTCCAGAGATGGTGTTGAGGTTTGCTGTCTGTGGCGGAACAAACCTGTTGCTCTACAGGCGCCTAGAACAGCTGTCTTGTCAAATTCCCAGCGAACGTTACTACCATTTTACAATAAAAAAATGTACAGGTTTATAATGCAATTAGCAGCTTCCTCCAAGACACCGAAATGAGTCCACAACAGGTTACAAGAGAACAAATACAAAAATATGATGTTAAATACTGGCTAAATGTTTATGGCATTTGTTGATGTAGAAAAAGCTTTTGATAATGTTAGGTGGGACAAGATTTTCAAAATTTTAAAGAAGTTAGGTCTAAAGTACCGAGATCGAAGAATACTCTATAAACTATATAAGAATCAAGTGGCTATAATAAAAGTAGAAAATCATGAGAGACATGCATCAGTTAAAAAGGGTGTGAGACAAGGTTGTAGTCTATTCCCGTTAATATTCAACTTGTATGTAAAAGAAGCAATGAAGAAAGTCAAAGAAAAATTTCCATGTGGCATAAGTTTTCAGGGAGAAAAAAATCTGTATGCTACGATTTGCTGACGACATTGTCTTATTAGTAGAGAGGGCTGAGGATATTGAGAAGTTACTGAATGGCATGAACAAAATACTGAAGGAAGATTTTGGACTGAATATAAATCAAAGTAAGACAAAAGTGATGAAATGTAGCAGAAATTATACCAATACTAGTGGATTAAATATAAAAAAGGATCGGATGCAATGGGAGAAGAGAATTGTGTTACTTGGGAAGTAAAATTACAAGCGATGGCCGGAGCAGGAATGATGTTAAAAGCAGAATAGCACTAGCAAAAAGAGCCTTCATGAAAAAGAGAAATCTTTTAATTTCAAATATTGATCTAGAAATTAGAAAGAACTTTTAAAAACTCTTTGTGTGGAGCACAGCACTTTATGGTAGCGAAACATGACTTCAGGAATACCGGAAATAAAGAAAATTGAAGCATTTGAAATGTGGTGCTACAGAAGAATGCTGAAAATTAAGTGGACAGACAAAGTAAGAAATGAACGAGTTTTGGAAATGATGGGTGAGAGAAGTTTGTGGAAGAAGCTTACAGAAAGAACAGGCTGGTAGGTTATATTTTGAGACATGCTGGATTGTTTAATTTGTTAACGGAGGGAACAGTGCAAGGTAAGAACTGTAGAGAAAGACAGAGATTAGAATATATGAAGCAGATAATTGAAGACGTGAGTTGTGAGGGGTATCTAGAGATGAAGAGGTTAGCACCAGATAGGAAGGGATGGAGGATTGCATCAAACCAGTCGAAAGACTGACGACAGCAAAAAAAAAAACAAAAAAAAAACTGTTTTCAAACTAAACTCCAAAATAATTAAAAACGAACCCGTTGTTGATGTTGGAGTGAGTTTGCCTGAGAGGCTACACTTCCACATTTGACTTGAACCGTAGCGGCCGTTTTTGGCGTGTTTGAAAAATGTCTGTGGATTCATTAATTTTCAGTTCTAAGAAACCCTTCGGTTGTGTAAAGTTTGTAGTCGTCTACGCCTGAACTCTACGCCCTTAGCGCCATGTGGTCTGGTGGAGTCTTGCTTAACTACAATGCTTTTTTAAATCCCATTGATGGAAAAACAAATTTTAACATTTCGACAGTTGGTACGCTTACGTTATGGGGAGTCACGTGACGTGTTTATTTCCAAAACTGCTCTTTCAACACTTGGCACTACTGTTATTAAAAAATTGGAGTGGTACTGACCTGTTGAAATTTGTTTTACCTGCCTCGTTGTAATGTCCTCTTCACGGTTTGCACTCTCCTTTTTCGGAAAAGTCGCCACGAAATAAATTAAAAATTTCAAATAATATTGACGCGCAGCAATTATATGCCGCCGGCGCTGTAAAATTAATGACAATCTCTTGAAATGTTGGTTAAATCCTTTGTTGTGATGTTTTCTTGCAGTTTCAGCTTTCCTCCATTGTAAAAAGTGGCACGAAATTATCAGATAGAAAATCTTAGTATCGATACAGTCACAGACAATCGATTGCTATCGTTGTAAAGAAATGCGCAGTTTCTGAAATGGATGCCGCAGAACGAATTTCCCGTAAACTTTTTTCTCTTGGTCCAGGCCGAATTTCAACCTAGCCACCTATGACGAAACGAACCTGTACCAATAATTTTTCATTTTTGCAGTGCTGCTAATGTTTCATGTTTGCGGAACTTCTCATATTTCGGCATTTTTAATTTAATTGGTGGCTACTTTTCCGAAAAAGGAGAGAGCAAAACGTGAAGAGGATGTTATAAAGAAGCAGTTAAAACAAATTTCACCGGGTCGGTGCCAGTTTCTGGCAGATGGAGAATGTCCCCTTCCATCCGAAAATTATTATTTAAAAATTTGGTATTCGGTTAAAAATAGAAACTGAAGTTATGTTCGTATCATAAATCAAAGGAGCCCATCCGGAAAGTTAAATTAATATTTTCTCGTAACTATATCAATATCCAATTGTATTTTATACAAAATACATTAACAATTGGAGAAATTGTAATGTCAGTCACATTAAGGTAAGCAAATTAATTAAACATTAATTTATTTAAAGAGAAAATGAAATCTAAATTACGTAAACTACCTATATGAAACATTTTATATGAAAGTTAAAAGTAACTTTTGTTTTTGTTATTAAATTTGAACAATTGGTATATTAGTATGAAGAATTCAGCCTTAAAATTTAAAAAAAAATCTTCTAAATTGTTGTAGGCTGTTTTTAGACACAGAGCAGACGAAGCAGTAGTTCGGTTTCGTCGCTTTTGTCCTCTCGTGTGCTTTCAGGAAGTGAGTCACCTCAAAGAACCTCCCGCTTTGTTTTTGCGCTTTTCTTCTCCGTGCTACAGTCTTTGGACACCATAAGAATCAGTGTGGTGGCAGATGAAACTGAGTCTCAAACATATTGCGAGCCTCACGTAGAGATTTGTTGTAAAGCCGTAGAACCTGTAAAAACATCCTGGATAAATGAGAATCCTTAAAAACGTTGTCGAAAAGTTCCGAGGCATTAATTAGTATGACAAAGTATGTCCAGGTGTTTCGCAAAATCGAATCAGTTCTCGACCATTATCATTGCTCTTTATGTAACGAGGTTCAAGGAATCCGTGGATGGTTAGATTTGTCTTGCTGGTACGTCGTGTTCGTGAAGAAAATTCCCGCTCAGAGTAAGAAGACTCAACTGATGTGTGTTCACTGACGCCTCCAAAGAAACGAGGGGTACGGGGGGGGGGGGGGGGGCTTCCGAGCCAAGCCACGTAGCATTCCATTCATTTTATTTGTCACGTACAAATCACACAACAGCATGTGAATATTTATTTCCGGCATTTAATTATCTCCGTTTGTAATTTACAATACTTTGACAAGAGAAAACAGTACTAAATGTCGTCTGGAATCAACAGGGGAAAACAGTTACGTAATACGCGGAAGGGGGGGGGGGTGTTAGAGGCAAAAGCCACGTGGGGCTACGTGAGGAGGGGGGAGGGGAGTAATTTCACAGGAGGCCAAAATGGTGCTACGTACTATATGGACGGTCCCTTAATACAAAATTGGCTTTACTTAACCTTACTTGTTGACACAGTCGTATAGGTAAGTAGTTCCGGTGACGGTACATTGCGTGTGAAGAGAATTGTAGCATGTGGTTTCCCCAAATCACTCCAGGCGAATGCCGGTATGCTTCCTTCAAAAAGGCCATGGCCGAATTCCTTCCCGTTCCTTGTCTCCAATCCATCCAGTCTCTAATGACCTCTACGTCGACGAGCCGTAAAATATAGTGTTTATTGTTTGTGTGTGAGCAATATGTTTTTGGTTTAGGTTTGTGACGGCGGAAGCATACCTGAGTGGAATTCGCGATGTAATGATTGTCTTAGCGCTAGTAGTCAGGTGATATGCGAACACTGAAAGCCAAACAAGAACAACCATATTTGTGGTAAAAAAGTTTTTTACTACTCCGCTAAACCGGTGCTGACACAACCTGCTCTCACAGAATGCGGTAGGATTTTTCCTTTGGCGGAAGAAAGACGTGTGCATCAGTCAACAAAGTCTACCTCCTTGGATTACTGTGCCTCAGAAGAAACTGCAGAAAATCTTTATATATATGGTGTTACAAAAAGGTACGGCAAAACTTTCAGGAAACATTCCTCACACACAAACAAAGAAAATATGATGATATGTGGACATGTGTCCGGAAACGCTTACTTTCCATATTAGAGCTCATTTTATTACTTCTCTTCAAATCACCGAGGATACATGCATCCACCCTCCGTCGCATGGAATCCCTGATGCGCTAATGCAGCCAACTGGCGGTGAATCGAGGAAGTACAGTACATACTAACGAAACTAAAATGAGCTCTAACATGGAAAGTAAGCGTTTCCGGACACATGTCCACATAACATATTTTCTATTTTCTTTGTTTGTGTCTGAGGAATGTTTCCTGAAAGTTTGGCCGTACCTTTTTGTAACACCCTATATAATATAAATATATATATATATATATATATATATATATGTGTGTGTGTGTTTCCTATATTTCACTTTTCAGCCACCACTATCTAGCACAGATCACTGGTCTTTGTGTGTGGAAGTAGCATGGAGTTTCCTGTCGTGCACAACGTTGGCCGAATGCCGATAGCTGTGGGGATGTGGAAGATATGATGATTAAAGTTGGTCAATGCAGGGCGTTTTCATATTTCTACCAAAATTTGTCTCCTTATACTTCTTTCCTGCCACAAATACATAGGATAGACCATTGATGTTTGTGTGTGGTAGTAGCGATGCATCTCCCATCGTGCACTCTGGTGGTTAAATGTCAGTGTGTGTGGGAGATATGGGGGTTGGAAGTGGTCAACCTGCGGCAATTTCATATTTCTGCCGAAGACTCATGTGTCATGGTGTATCACTTTTCAGTGAAAACTATCTATCTGGCGTTTGTGTGTGGTAGTAACAGAGTCACCCGTCGATCACAACGTTGGCCGAATTTCGGTAACTGTGGTAGTGTGGGAGATATGGTGGTTGAAAGTGGCCGATCAAGGATATGTTCGTTTTTCGACAACAGTCACGTGTGGCCGTAAATTTTACTTTGCTGCCTGAACTACATAGCGCAGATGACTGGCGTTTGTGTGTGGTAATAGCATCGAGTCTCCCATCGTGCACTATGGTGGTTAGATGAAGGTAAATGTCAATAAAAATTCTTTACAAACACGAACGAAGTTGTGGGTACCAGCTAGTATTTAATAACTACACTACTGGGTACATCCTGTTGGCTGAGGTATCTGGGAGGGTTAGCTATTGTGCCTTCATAACAATCGGTTGTTTTATCCTACAAATATCCACCATGTAATAAACCTGTTATACGAGGGAGTACGCAACAAAAAACCGGAATTAGTTTATAAAAGCTATATATTTCCAACTTGTTTACGAAACAACTGTATCGCCTTCAAAATACTCTCCATTACAACTAATGCATTAGTCCCACCGGTGCTTCTACTGTACGAAACATTTTCTGTCGTCATCTTTAGAAATGGCCGACAGCTCCTCTCCCCCCCCCCCCCCAGACCTCTTCAATGTTGTCAAATCGATGTCAATTCATGCCCATTTCATACAAGGAAATAATCACCATGACTCATCACCAGTAATGACCTTTGACATAAAATCTGAATCAATTTCAAACTGTTGTTTCAAAGCACGACATGTTTCAACTTGACGTTCTTTTTGATTGTCAGTCAGAGCCCAAGGAACAAACTTGGAAGCAACCTTTTTCATTTCCAAATCTTCGGTTAAAATTCGATGAATCCAGCTCAAAGAAACCCACTAATCTCTTGACAGTTGATCAATTGTCTGTCGACGGTCTGAGAGCACAAGCTCTCGAATTTTTTCAACATTTTCGTTGATTCGGGCAGTTGATGGACGTCGGGAACGAGGTTTGCCATCAATCGACATGTCGTCATTTTTAAACAGAGTGAACCACTCGTACACTTGAGTTTTTCCCATAGCGTCATCTTTGTAAACTGATTTAAACATTAAAACAGTTTCAGTAGCATTGTTACTGAGTAGGAAACAAAATTTCACAGCTGCACGTTGTTCACTTAAACTTGCCATCATGAAAAACGAAACAATAAAAAAATGGCGCTTGTAAAAATAATCACTGCAGATTAACAGAACAAGCCAGTTCGACAACACGGGTGGCAATGAGCTGACAATGAGTTGTGCGATAAACGCCTAGTGGCTGAAACGCATGGTATGAAAGCTCCGCCCACGGCAATGCTATTCCGGTTAGTTTTGGGTACCCCCTCATGTTTCCTCTTCTGTCTCTGGGACGCCACATGTAATATTACTAAGAGGGCAAATTACGTCAGGTGTTTTTCCGGATTTCCGGCCCCCCCCCCTCTGGTGAGATCTGGTCGCGTGAGCCCCCCCCCCCCCCCTCTAGAGATCGCATCCCGCCTTTTCAAGGCCGGTTACACCGCCACGTTGCGACGAAAAAAAACCCTAAAATCGGACCTTCACGTCATTTGTAGACTTTTTTTAGCTCTACAATCCAACAAAAATTTCAACAAAAAACCTTACCTGAGATTTCCGTTGACCCCCTCCCCCTTGGTGAGGTTTGGCCTCCCCATTTACCTCACGTAATTTATGGACGCCCCCTAACCTCCTCAGTTTTCGTCCTAAGAGCCACATATGACGTACTTGTTTGTACTACTTCTGCTTTTCCTCTCATTTCATCACATGAAATTCGTAAGCTAGTAACCTGGAAGAAATCCGCGAGTTTCTCGACAAACTAATAATAATAATAATAATAATGTTATAAAAGTGAAGTTTAATCTCCCTGTACATTTGATTCAGTAATCTCCACTCTAACTTTTATGCACTGTCCAGAGCGAGGCCTACTCAATCGCCCGCGCCCGCCATCTTTTCTTTTCGGACTCACTGTCAAAGATACTCTCGCTGCACTCCCAGATTACTGTTCAGAGATGATTCACATACACGCTGCCTACGATATCCTAAATACAGTACTTTACAATAATTCGTGTCAAACTCGAATAGACGGCAAAAATATTACACACAAAAATACACAAACCAAGAAACACACAAAAAATTAACCAATACTTTATATATATATAAGCCAGTTCAGTTAATGTTAAAATATCTCGTGTAATCGTTTTTTCAAAGTTATGAGGAAAGCTGTTGTGACTGAAATTAGATGGTATAAGCTCCTGTCCGTCACCTGCACCGGTGGGAACAAATGAGCACAACCAGATCAAAGGTCCGGCGGTACAATGTGCCGGACCGGACTGTGCGAGCGTTCTGATCCGATTAAACCGCGTCGGACGACAGCACTGGGAGTGTGGAATATAATCTACACGACCCCAACAAGAGAGGACGCTCTAACCAGAACGACAGCAGTGCTGTACCTTGGACAAGTAAGTGAACTATTAAAACAGAATACTATTAGAGAAAAGAGCCTTCTTGAAAAAGATAAATCTTTTAGTTTCAAGTACATATTGTTATAGTACTCGGAAAAAATTCTATGTTTCGAACACTGTACTTCATCCTACGAGGACTTTGGAAATACCAGGGAAAAGGAAAATTGAAGCGTTTAAAACGTAGTGTAATAGAAGAACGCTGAAAATTAGTGAACAAAGTGCAAAATTAACGAGTTTCGGAAATGATGGGTGAGGAAAGAAGTTTGTGGAAGAAGCTTACAGAAAGAAGAGACATGCTGGATTGGTTAATTTGTTAGTGGAGGGAACAATCGAAGGTAAGAACTGTAGAGATTGACATAGATGTAGCAGATAATTGAGGACTTGTTTCATCATCTGCTGATGTCTGGTGAAAGGATCGGCCGTCAGTGGTTTAAATTCCACTGACATTGCTCAGGGAACGCTCGAATGTTCTTTGAACAGCAGTCTTCTGGGATGCTCCTTTCTTGGATGAAGCTGCTAATCTAGCATCGCTGCGCGAGTAGGCAAGATTTGCTGAATTGAAATAAGCAGAGCGCAGAATACGCCGCGAGCAAACGGCATCAGAAACAGAAAGGAGGACAGCAGAGGAAGAAACTCGAGAGGAAAGGACAACCTAAATGTGACCACAAGCGCTGCGCATGACTAAGGCGGTGCCTGCACCAGGAAGACGGCAAAGACTCAATTCATCGCAGCGCCTCTGGAAGCCAGAGACACCTCCAGGTATCAGGGAGCGGCTTCTCTGATTCCAGGAGGGAACTCCTGATGGGGGAGCAGTTGGCTCCAGGGACAAACCGGAGAAGAACGAGACCACTACCTGGAACGTGAAGCTGGCTGACGACACTTTATGGTCAGCATGTCAGCAGTCAGCAGAGACAGCTGGCGGCCTGGATGTCGACGCAGGCCAGCAGTGGTAAAAGAAGAACATTACAAATAGACAGTTCATTGATCAGAACTATGAAAATACTTAGTCAATTGCTGTTTTTGGTGTGAATTAGTATGATGCTAGATTAATAGATTAGTTGTTAGATTGATATATTAATTATTATAATAATTAGATTAATAATTAGAATAATTTAAATCCATTAAATCCTTAAGAATAATTATCTAGACCTATTTTTTTTAAAAGTATATTGTTTTAAGAATAAAAACTGTAGAAACTAAGGGCCTACTTTAGGTAACATAGTAGAAGGCTATGTAAAATAAGGAATAAATAAATAAACCCTTTTTCTAAATAGCATAAATGTCGATCCTCCAAACTGATACCTAATCTCTGAGGTAGAAACTTCTGGCATAAAACTGGACTGGGTAAAATGGAGAACCCTCAACCGTATATGCACAGAAGTGGCCACAGTAACAACTAACATGTCTGACAACAGATGATCGATGTGAATGTGGAGAGCAGTAGACCATAGATCACCTCTATGCTTACAACCAGTGTCAGTTTTCAACACCAGTCGAAGATCTGTGGACAAGAAGAGAGATCGACAACTTTGTCCCAATCTGCACACGAAAAAGGAAAGTAAGTAATTGAGGATGTAGGTTGTAAGGGGTATGTTGAGATGAAGAGGTTAGCGAAAGATGGGAATGGTTGGAGGATGCATCAAACCAGTCGAGAGACCGATAACAGCAAAAAATAAGACGTTGTTGTTCTATCGTGACATTGAGGAAAATGGTGCTATCAAGATTCAGGCGAGTGAAGTGGCATGGACAGCACACGTGGTAGCGAGGGTACTAAGTGGAGCGAACTTCAGACTGCGATTCTCAGGAGGAATTTTGAAAACCTGTCAGAGTAGTGTGTGTCGTGGTGCGAGGAGTCCACATCACCAGGGACTGACTACTAGTGTTGAGAATACCACTTGCTGTAGCCACACTGAATCTGTATTGGCAAATCCACCCACTACTGCTACGAGGCAGATAAAATGAGGGAAATAAAGTGTCGCAGTCTCGTGTGTGTCGCTTTAGCCCTCGTGCCCCTGATGAGAATGCACAGGGGAGAGATTAACCCCACACTGCTACCCTCATTATTGTGAATTGTGGAGGACACTATAGAACGTTAATGCCATGGTTTCCGCGAAAGTTACAATTTGGGGGAACACTGGAGAGTTAAAAATGCGATTGGACTGGGAGAAAGGTGAATTTGACAGGTTTGGTTTTATAATAAGGGAGACCAAAACAGTGCCAACCAGTGAGCCAGGCAAATTGAAATACGGGCTGCGTGAAATTCAAACTAGCGAACTTCAAACACCATGTCAGCAGGCGATATAGGACAAGTTTTCATGATGCAGCGCAAGTATCTTCCCTGCTGGCTATCCTATAAGGAGCTGCCTCACTGATTAGCAGGTACAGCAGCCGAAAGAAAGTGATGACCCTCGGGTCACGTATCCAGAGGGAACGATCACAAACTATACGCATCCTGCGAGAATCCAAATGGTTTGATCACACGATGAGAATGGCTTCAAACATAGTATCATATATACAATTTCTATAAGGTTTTTTGTTGTCATAATCCATTATCTCCCTTCATACTTAAGCGAAATCTATGAATGACGTGGCATTTTGAAGATTATGGTCTCCACTTTGGTCATTTACATATAAAATAGCAAAACGGTGAACGTAAATGAATGGGAAACGAATAACTCGCACGAAACGGAGAGGAACCACAGAGTAGCAAAGGAATTTATCGAGCTAAATCAGTTAGGTATAGGCAAGTTTGGTCCCTTCCACCCATACATTTACAGGTCCCCCCTCCCCCCCCCCCCCCAAAGGTGTTTGTAGTTTTCGATATTTCACTGCATCATACAGATATTATGGTATCGAACATTTAAAAATATCGATATTTTTGCAACCGTAATCGTTGCTACCGTGTGCGCCTCTTGTTGTTGTGTGATCGCTTGCGCTGTTGTTGGTGTTTGCGCCGTTGTTATTGGTGTGTGAAAGTGTGCGCGCAGGCCGTGTGAAAGCGCCCCCGTCGGAGCGTGAAGCCTCTCCGCTGAGGTAATATCTCCCCAGCACAGGGAGCGGGGCGCCCGCCGGATTATGTTTTTCAGGGCTCTGCGCTAAGTTTTTCCCCGCAGTATGTCGAGCGGCTTTGTCTTTCTACATCCGCCTTCTTACAGCAGACGCCGCCGTGCGAGACACCTCTGTCTTAACAGAGCGTCCATAATTCACGTGGCTCAACTTTGGCCTCCCTTGAACCCCCCTCTCCTCCCTTCTTTCCCTTTTGACTCCAGAAGACATTTTGTACCGTTTTCCTTTTGTAAATTACATACGGAGATAATCAAATGACGGAAGTAAATATGCACACGCTGCTATGTGATCTGTACCTCATTTTAACTGTGAACAATGATGTTAATGAACAGCCACGTTGCCTGGGTAGGAACCCCCCCCCCCTCGCTCTACGTAGCGCAGCGTAGCTTCCCAGCCGACCCCTCCCTTCCCCTTCCCCCCCCTCCGCCACGTAGTTTATGGACTCTCCCAAGTTGGTCGAGTCGTTGCTGGTGCGTGCCGCCATCTTGTCCCAGCCACACCGATGTTTCCCAGTTCTGTCACATACAGCCCCAACAAACTCGAAGTATTAAAATTTTAAAATGGGAAGACATATCATGGAATATAAACAATCTGAAAAGTAGTGAAATTGAATGGGACGGAGATTACGAAGGTACCGATAAAGCGTGGAAGTTAACAGGCAGGTGGAAAGGTACAGATGAAGCGTGGAAGGTTGGACGATAACGAATAACATGAATGCAGGAGAGATAGGTGGATGGATCGGGTGAAACACATTAGCTGAGAACACCATCAAAAACACACAAACTGGGTAGGGCGTGGTGCAGAGTCCAAAGCGGAAAAAAGTTTCTCATATTTGAAAGGATCGTTACAAACGACCGCCTCGAACAAAGACTGGCAGCTGGAGTTAAAAGCTAAAAAGTGCCAAGTCATGCACACAAGTAAAAAGGTGACGGGCTGACGGCATTTAGCTCAGAATATACACTTAATGACGCTGTCCTGGGAATGGTAGTTTCCGCTAAATAAGAAGGTGTAACAATTCGTAATAATTTGTTGTGGAATCAACATATTGAGAATGTAAATGGAAAAGCCACCATATTTACAGATTGCTGAGCGTAATTTAAAACAGTGTACACCGGAAGTTGAATCAATTGCATACAAGTCGCTAGTGCGTCGTCATTAGAATTCACTATTTATCTTATCTAGCATTTCGGCTTTCATGTAGAGAGCGTAATTAGCTTCCGTGCACTTACTGCAGCATTGGGAAGTTAAATTTTAAATCGTTTTGTTCAACTCGCTTTAATTTCACATAATTTACAGAAAAGAATTCTTTCGTCTATACTAAAATACTCCTCTTCACGTAATTCCTTTACGTAATTCGAGAACATCACACTTTGAGAAAATGTTTACTGCATGGCACCGAACGTGGTGGTGTAACGGTTAACGCTCTGGCCTCGCATTCGGGAGGACGCGGATTCGAATCCCTGTCCGGGCATCCAGATTTTGGTTTTCCATGGTTTCCCCAAATCACTCCAGGCGAATGCCGGGTTGCTTCCTTCAAAAGGCCATGGCCGAATTCCTGCGCGTTCCTTGTCCCCAGTCCCATGATGCCCATCCCGCCTCTAGTGACCTTAGGCGTCCACTGCAGATTTAACACTGACTGAGGATTATTTTCTGTAGTATTGGCGACAGTGAGACACTGATTGACTCGGCTCGACACAGGCATGCTGCTGCTGCTGCTGCATTGTCGAGATTAAAAGGTGAGCGGAACATTACGTTTAGAGAGTGACAATAATGTTTAAATTTAATTATTGACTACTGAATTCCGGCTAATTCAGTGACTATTAGTTTTGTTTCTTCCACCAATGTATAATAGAAGAACAGTTCTCTAAACAATTACCTTAATTTCTTATAAGTTGTAGTGAATTCCCGGTACTGTCAAAAAAATTACCAGATTTTTCCTCAGAATATTACAATATGACCGTAAATATTATCGTAATATGACCATTACTACGAAAATGGCCTGAATGTGTATTTATATCCTTTATAAAATACATTAAAATATAATCAGAAACGTTTAATCAGTGTTTAGTTCAGCATTACAGCTCAAAAAGAGTGTTTGAAAAAATGACTTGTGATAAAGATCCGAACCGTAATCATAAACAACAGATTAAGAGGTCGCGGAGGGTTGTACAGGGAGGGATGCATGTTCAGGTAAAGGTAGAGAAACTCTGCAAAACGTGTAGTTGAGTTGGGAACACGAGAAGCCCAGCTGCATCTCATTGTATGTTTTTGTATTGTTGATGTCAGTATGTGCTGAAACTGAGTGGCGCGTAGTGTACTGCATGTGTGTTGCCGACTGCGTGGTTTTCTCGTCTGCGTGGCATTGTTCCTCGGTCGTTGTCTCCTGTACGAGTCACGTGTCTCGGAGGAGCTGCATAACATTGCCTCTGTCACCTTGTAAATCGTTAATAGTTTACAACACGCCAGGACATGGCTATTTGTCACGAGTAGAATTCTCGGTCGGTTCTGAGGAAATCCTATGTACCCATCACGAAGTAGTCTGGCAGTGTGTAGGCTCGGTCTAGGGAGGTGCAGGGAGTAAAGTAGAAAGATACGCTGGGCTACGTGGGGGAAAAGGGGGGGGACTCCCCGAGCCAAGCCATATTATTTGTCACGGTTAAAACACTCAACAGCATGTCAATATTTATTTCCTTCATCTAATTATTACCGTAAGTAATTTACGATAGTCTGACAAGAGAAAAACTGTACAAAACGTCTTCTGGAATCAACACTGAAAAAAGCTACGTGCTACGGGAGGGTGGTGGGGGTGGTATTATAGGCTAAAGCCTCTTGAGGCTACGTTAAGGGAGGGAGGTTCACAGGAGGCTAAAATAGAGCTACGTGATTTATGGACGGTCCCTTATTTCCGTCATTTAATTATCTCCGTATGTAATTTTTATATCATACAATGTGTGTCACTTGAAGTCATAGCGTTGTGTTGCATCTGTATACTAACAATGCTGCGTACGCGTGTGACTTGGAAGTCATGGCATTGAGTTGTCACAGTTAAAATAACGTACAGAACTCCCAACAGCATAGGAATATTTTTCAGTCCTTCAATTATCTCCATATATAATTTACGATAGTCTGACAAGAGAAAACGGTACAAAATGTCTTCTGGAATCAAAAAGGAAAAAGGCTCCGTGATACGTGTCCGAGATAGAGGCACGTCAGGCTAACTTGGAGGGGGGAGGGGGGGAAGAGAGGGGTTCACTCGAAGCCAAAATAGAACTGCGTAGTTTATGGACGCTCCCTTACTATCGCCAACGTATATTTTAAGACATACTGCGTGTTCAACTGGAATGAACGCGCTTATCTATACTAATATTATAAACGCGAAAGTAACTCTGTCTGTTTACTATGTTTCTTGGGCTAAACGGCTACTCCAATCGTGATGAAATTTGACAAGGAGATGCTATTTGACGTTAGGATGGACAGGGATAACATATTCTGTATATACAGGGTGCGGCAGCATAACTTCCTTTTTTAAAATGCGCGTCATTCAGTCGGTTAATATCGTAGCGCAGCGATAGTGGTCTCGTTCGAGGGGCGTGACTATAAAGTTTTTTCCCGACACAGTTCAGTCGCCATCATGCGTTGGAGCAGTGAGAAGCGTGTGTTTGACGTTGAGGCCTACTTTTCGAGTGGATGTTCTGTGATCGCAATCCAGCACGCTTTTCGGAATCGCTTTCATTTAGCCCCATTGGTCCCTGTCCCGTACCCGAAATCAATTGTTACGTGGGTAGCTACTTTCAGACAAACTGCATTCACCCAAAGTCACAGTGTAGTGTGTAATTTCCTCAGGTGGAATTATTGGTCCCTGGTTCTTTGAGGAAAATGAAGTCACAGTGACAGTGAATTCGGACCGGTATGTAAACATGTTACAGGAATTTTTTTTTCCCCACGGCTAGATGAGTTAGGCTTAGGGGACACTTGGTTCCAACAAGACGGTGCAACGGCACACATTCCAAGAACATCGATGGCTGTACTGAGTGAACACTCCCCACAGCGCCTCATCTCAATTACGGGCGATTTGGAGTGGCCCTCCCGCTCTCCCGATTTAACCCCTTGTGAGTTTTTCTATGGGTTTTTTTGAAATCCCGTGTTTATGTGAACCATCCAAGGACCACACAAGATTTGAAGACCAACATCCAGGAAGAAATTGCCACTATAACGCCTGCTATGCTGGCAGGAGTCATGATAAACACCAGAAATCGGTTTACTCAATGTGTGCAGAATGGGGGACGTCAGCTACCTGATTTGATCTTCAAAACTAATTAAAGAAAACTTTATGTATGTGCCTATATTATAAAAAATAAATAAAAAATTTCTTATTCATACAATGGGTTTTATTAAGTTTTGAAAAAAGGAAGTTATGCTGCCGCACCCTGTATTAGAACGTATTGTCATTAAATTATGGATACTACCATATGCGTTTGTCTTTCACAGTTCAGATATTTTTCATATGTTTTTGTAATGCGTAACACTAGAGAGCAGTGGCAGCGTAGCGCAGTGGTAACGTGCTTGCTTCTTAAGAAAACTCCCGTGTGGCTTCGGGTTCAAACCCCACTGGGAGCAAAAATTTTATGAATTGTTTTTCATAGTTTGAGCCAAGCCTAGGATTTTGTAGTAAGGATACCATGTTCTGGCAATTCTTTGGCGATAGAATAGTGCCCTAAGCGTTTACTATATTCAGGGTATACTGGTTCGACAGGCAGTTTTTGTGTTATCGAAACTAATAATATATGTACGAAAGTAAGTCTCCGTCTTTTTACGTTTTGACGGCTATATGCGTAGGTAGAATGGTATAGCGATAGCGTTCGCGCCATATTAACCGACATAATCTTAGGTAACTTTCAGCTTTATAGCAATCAAATTCTAAATCCACGCGTACGAAGTCGCGGGTAACAACTTCGGGTTTCATTTACATATAAATATACTAGCTGAGCTGTCTCTTGAAGTGGTACTCGGCAGAAACCAACTGGGAATCACTGGTGTAGAGCTGCATAGAGCGTGGTGGCCAACTGATGAGCCTGTGACACTCTGAACCACGTTCAGCAGCACATTTCCTATATTACACTAGTCACCGCCATCTATAGTGGTAGTAGGATCTTATTCTGGAGAAGCTAGTAATCAAAAAAAGAATATGTATCGTTCTTAATTATATTTTTCGCGAGTTGAGTACCTCACTCGGTTAGATTATCGAAATATTGGCTAATTTTTTTTTTTTCAAGAATAAAATAATTGCATTTCGCTTTAAATGACTGCAAATATAATATCAGTAACGGATAACTGTTATTTATTTTACTGACACATTTTGCGGACGATCGCGCTATCATTTGTTTCAAAGGTCGTAGACTATAATTTGCGGAAATACAAACTTGACTAAAATTTCAATCTGCAAAATTTGAAGAATTCCTGTTCGCTTCGAAAGCATGACTTTTTTTTTATTGAGTCTGGAAAACATTCACAGTGTAATCTATGGTCACAAGATTCTGTAATTGCCGGAGAAATTATACAGATTATTAAATAGCTGAACAACTCCAGAGAAATGAATTGCCAGAATAGTCGATTCGGTAACATTTTTCGCCTGATATTCACTATAAATAACCTAATAACTAATTCAAGAAAGACCACTAACCAAAGTGGCCAGTGAAATATGTAAAAAGCAAATAAGCCATAAAATATAAACTTTTATCAAGCAGCAATATTAGTGAAGTTTTAATTAAGTTCAAATTTAGCCTGGGCCGGAATAACATTTGCCATTTGTGGTTGTAGTAGAGACCATGAGAAATTTGTTTCTTAACTGTTACTTTCGTCAGCGACATGTTACTGAAAAATACTCGTAGTTCCACGTTTTTTCAGCCGAAATGTTTTTACACATTTTTTTTAAAGAATAAAATTCTAAAAAAAGTAAACTTTATTACTATATTATGGCAATTAATTTCATAGCAGTAGCGTATGTATTAAACTGCGCACATTAGTTTCTAATATCTCTGATCGCTGTTATTTTGCGGCAATAATATTGTTGAATTGCAAAGCTGTTTATTGTGATTTAAATTGGTTAAAGAATGTAAGTGCAGTTTTTTTTATAAGAGGATGAAAATATTTTATTTACTTGTTGTAAATACTAAATGCTGTAGCTGAAAGTAAAAATCAAGTGAAGTAATGAGTTTCGCATCGCGTATACAAAGTCGTATCCTTGATGATTTAAATCTACATAAAAAGGTAAACTTAAAGCTCATTTAATAGCTAACATGTGTATAAACTTGGTCGTTTAGTCTAAGCAGGAATGACAACTGGCATTTTCTGTTTAAGTTTGTTTAAAGTCGCCACGTTTTTGAAAAGGGAACGTGCACAAACTACGTGGCTTGGTCCAGGGGGGGGAGGGGTTGGCTGGAAGGCTACGCTGGGCTACGTGGGGGGGGGGGGGGTTCCGAGCCAGGCCACGTAGCTTTCCTTTCATAACATTTTTCACAGTTAAAATGAGGAACAGAACTCACAACAGCATGTGAATATTTATTTCCCTCAGTTAGTAATCTCCGTATGTAATTTACAATGGTCTGATAAGAGAAAACTGTACAAAATGTCTTCTGGAATCAAAAGGGGGAAAAAAGCTACGTGGGAGGGGGGGAGGGGAAGTTCACAGGAGTCCAAAATGGAGCTACGTGGTTTATGCACGCTCCCAAGTTTTTTCAGCCGTAAAGTATTTTCATATTTTTTTAACTATGGCAATTAATTTCATAGCAGTTGCTTAGCTATTAGACTGCTCGTAGCCTCTAATTGGTAATGACTGCTGGCACGTGACGTCACCGTTCTCTGGTGTCGCCTCTAGTGGTGGCTGTAGGTGACCTCGGCGCTGAAGCCTCGCTGTGGGTGCGCGGAGTAGCGCACCACTCTGGTGCGCCCGTCTGGCTGCAGCACGCGGTACTCGCCCTGCAAGGCGTCGCCGTCGCGACGCTCGTGGCGCGCCTGCCTGTTCCCCGACGCCGCGTCCTCCACGCCGAACGAGAACAAGTAGTCCGGCCGCGCCTGCACACAAACAGCACGCAAACCTTCAAAAACTAATGTTTTGGTGAATTTTATTTTTTATTCCCCAGATGCGTTTCGTTCTTGTGGTGTAGGGCATCATCAGTGGCTGTAATTGTAATAACACACATGTAAAACACATTTACATCCACTGATGATGCCTTACACCACAAGGGCGAAACGCTTCTCGGGTATAAAATAAAATAAAATTCACCAAAACAGTTGTTTTTTACGTAATTATTTATAAAATTGTTCAAAAATTGCTTAAATATTGCCTATTACCATATTAATACTAGATTAGTAGCTTCACGCTAGGCAATACCTATCAACCAAAAAAAAAAAAAAAAAAAACAACATTGCTGTAATGTGGCTTGTGTATAGTAAGGTGATTGTAATCTATACAGGAATGAAAGAATAATCCTGCAATTGCAGAAAGATCACATGTCCTACCATATGAGAAATTTTATTTTACTAAAAGTCTTACCGTTGTCGAGATACTGATTTTTTCGAAACATGTTCAGTTTTTCCCATGCCATTTCTACAAATTAAGACTTTTTGAACCCTGTTATTTTTAATTTACCCAAGGATGTTTCAGTGATCTAAATATGGTCTTTTCCTTCATAAAACGTTAAAAAAACTGACTGTAATATCTTTGAGTAAATTTCTCCGTATTGGAGTACATATCCGCCACTATAAACACAACAGCAGCGACAAATCCGCCGTTGCATTAACACCGGGCACGGAATAAAATCGGAACACGCGAGGATCTCTGGTGGCCCCGAGCGGTGAAGGATGCAGCGGAAATTATTAACAAATACCAACAACTCCAGACAGCACCCTGCTCCTCTGCGATGCTATGTCAACATAAATACTATCTCTGACGAAGGCTGTAGAATGGCAACCGAAAGCTCGGATTGTGAAATAAACAACGTGGCATACCGTGAAAAACTAGTTAATTTTTGTTCTTCATTTGCAAACAAAACCGCCGCTGCGATACTTACAACACCCGATATACGAAAAAAGTTTGTAGATTTTGAAACTCAGTTCTTTCTACTTGTATTCTCTTAACGCTTCCACCGATACCAACGACTTGACTCTGTTAAATTGACAACGTTCCGGTTAACAGGATTGCGAGGTCCACTTTCCACGTAGGATCGATCATTTTACTTTCCAACAAACACTGCAGATATATAAATCTCACAGCTCAATTAAATCAGTTATTACCCTAAAAAAAAAAAGCAAGCCTGTTTTTCTCTAATACAGTTTATAACGCCAAGCTATACAATCTCTTTCAACAATGCCTTTCCTCCAAAGATACTATTTGTCTGAATGTATCAATCAAAGAAAGTAGTCTCTCTCATGTGTGCTACTCTTTCTTCCCTGATAATTATGTGCACATCCATTTTCTTAATTGTTCTTATATGAACCGTCTTTCTGTTACTTATATTTAATTTATTTTTTTCTTTCACAAATGAACTTCTATTGTGTCAGAACAGACACTTTATAACTTTCAAATAACAAAATCACTAAATTCATTGTTCATGCCATTTAATATCACGACTGTTCTTCGTAAAATTGTATTTCCGTCCCAATATTTGGCAACAATCTTCCGCTCGCATCGTTTTAAGGACTTTCTGTGTGACAGGATCTTGTAGAGGACACATTGATTGACGCCTAAGAAGAAAAAGGTACTAGCACAATGTGCTGTAAGTAGATTCCTCCCATCCCCCCCTCCCCTAACTAAAAGTACTCCGAAGAGCAACAGTCCTCTACTGTGAAAAGTCAAAGTTCAATTTGGTCAGTTATAAAAATAAATTTGTAGTGCTACAAACTGCGAATAGTAGCAAAACGAACGGACGGAAAACTGTGCAGCTGGGACCGAACCCAGGACCATTAGCACGGCGACAGCTACTCGGCAGGTATGCGTTACGCTGCATCTTCTTTGTGCGATGGCAACCCTACTGTTTTCGATTGTATATACCGCGCTTTCGGATTTCGACGTTGCGGCGTATTCACAACTCCTTAGGAACGCTCCCCCTGCCCCCTCTGTTGTTGGTTTCCCTATTTCCTGCTTTGCAACAACGCAGTTAAGTGACATCGGAAGAGCTATTTCCGTCGTAATTTAGTGTTGCAATATCCCAACATAGAAATGCCTGCTAAACTCGCTTCCACGGTCTGGCGTCTCATTCGGCAGGACGCCGGTTCGAATCCTCGTTGGCCATCCAGGTTTCGATTTTCCATGGTTTCCCCAAATCACCCCAGGAGAATTAGCATTCTGCGATACTTCCTTCAAAAGACCATGGTCGAATTCCTTCCAGTTGTTGCCCCCAAATTTTCTCATGCATCTAATTACCTCTTATCTCGACGAGTCTTAAAGCCATTAATAAACCCTCGTAGATTCGCCTGCATTGTGTATAAGCACGCTAGCCTTCGTAGCTCCCGACAGGTAGGCAGCAAGGTGTACTCCAGGGAACTCCACGTGCCTA
>JARYHS010002265.1:0-22546 GCA_031002005.1 Vandiemenella viatica
AGGAACAAATACAAATGCCCTCACTGTCCAATGAAGCAGTAGCATCTACTTTGGACAGCATGACTTGACAACAAATACATTTAGAATATAATCTGAGATGTAATAAAATTCGTTGAAGTATGTCCCGCTCGTCTTTACTATGGTAATGAGTACTTAATTATAAAGCAATTATAAAAACGTCTCAGAGATGTACGTATCATCTTTGCGGTAGAAACTTAGAGCGAATAGTTTCTCCTTGGAACAATAAAGTGCCTAAAATAATAATTAGCATTCGGACCCTTACGACAAATAAAGAGAAATATGTATGTAAATATGACTTTAAAAATAGGTAAATATGACCTAAAAAATGACAAAATATGACCAAACATGAAAATTTACTATACATCAAAACATACTTAATTCTACTGTACATTATGTATTTTATATGGTGGTGTCGCTTTCATGTAGACAGCACAATTTGCTTCCGTGCACTGCACCATTGGGAAATTAAATCTTAAATCGTTTTGTTGAAGTTACTTTAATTTCACATAATTTACAGAAAATAACTCTTTCGTCCTGCTAAAATACTTCTCTCCAAATTTCTTTTCGTAACTCCATAGCTTCGCACTTTCAGAAAATTTTATTTTCGATATAGCAATGCTCAGTGATCGACTGCAAATTTAACACTGACTGATGATTATTTTCAAAAGTATTGGCAACAATGAGACATTGATTGACGCGAATCGACACAGGCATGCTGCTGCTGCATTGTTGAGATTAAAAGGATGGTGGAGCATTACCTTCTGGAGAGTGACAATAATGTATAACTTTAATAACTTTAATTCTTGACTGGTAAATTCTGATCAGTGCAATGTTTTTTTTTTTTTTTTTTTTTTTTTTTTTTTTTTTTTTTTTTTTTTAAAGTGTATTATAGGAGTACATTTCTGTGAATAGTTATCTTAATTTCTTCTCATCTATAAGTTCTAGTGAATTCCCAGTACTATTAAAAATTACAAGACTTTCCTTAAAATATTATCGTAATATGAGCCAAACTGGGAAATTGGCCTGAATAAGCATTTTTATGCTATATAAATACATTCAAATACAATTAGAAATATTCGATCAGTGTATAATTCTGCATTACCACTCAAAGAGAAGACAGGAAAAAATATGACATTTCATAAAGATCCAAACCCTAATAATAATTAATGAAATGATGTCTTCGTTGAGGCTTCATCAGAAAAGTTGTAAATCAGGTTAACAATAAAACCACTTAATCACATCGTCGTTGATAAATTGATGTTAATGATACGTAAATATAACACTTGTTTGCAATTTCTGGCAATGAACTGAGACCGTTGACGTTCCGACAGTGGCACAATCTGATTGTGAGTGGAAGGACGTGATTTAAGTAAATACTTGGCAGGAATTTGCAATCACATGACAGATCGTCCTGAGCAAATGAACTGACAAAACATTTGAACAATGCGTCTGTGAAGTGTAGGCAGCTGTTTTGACAGTGACAGGCGTAGGGATGTAAAGGGAACATCTGGCGACGCTCTTCAGACAATGGCGCCGGATCTGTTTCAGGAGACCCATTGTAGCCACCATTCGCTCTTCTTCCGCAATGATAGACGTGCTTTGTGTTTCAGACACGCGCTCCAACCGTTGCCCAGAACGTTCACGCCTCGTGCTGCTCTTGAAAAGTATATTTTCAGCTGAGTAACAACTGGAAAATACGTATACAAACGATGAGATTTCTAGGACACTTAATTAGTATAAGATTCTGCATCAGTATTTAAGTCGACACTTACCTCACAAAAGCAATTCAGTACGCGTTTTAAATTATATCACAGCAAGTTTTACTGTATTTTCAGCGAGAAAAACGGAATTTTGAGTCAGTAAGCATTCATGTTGCTAATAAAACAATTCTTAAGGGGTTACATTAATTACGTGAGGTGAAATAAGGGGAGGGGGTCCCGCGAAATCTCACCAACGGGGACGGGGGATCAACGGAAATCTCGCGTGAGGTTTTGAAATTCTGTAGAGCTAAAAGAGAAAAAAAAAACTACCTAGTTGGTATCATTAACATCTACGCCCTTGGAAGCATGAGACCTGAAAAGAAGGTCTCAAAAAGTTACGATGTCGATTAATAGGGGGGAGGGTGGTTTCCGTAAAAATCTCACGTCATTTTAGAGGGGGGGGGGTGTCCGTCCACATCTCACGAAGTCTCACCAGAGTGGGGGGGGTCCGGAATTCCTGAAAAACACGTCACGTAATTAATGGATGCCCCCAATATATATATCTTAGAAATATTTAACCTCCAGTAGCCGTCTGGTGGTTCAGTGTCTTACTGGGAATTGAAAGGTCCCCGGTTCGAATCATGTCTCGGCTAGGATTTTCATAAGCCCTTAAACCGACTTTCACCTCTGGCACAGCTTGATTGTCTGATGTGAAGTACGCCAGAACGCTTCCGTTGTTCGAATTCCACGTTAAACTGTAAGTCACCTGTATTCGGTAGAATTACCGGGTTAGGTTAAGGCGGCTACGACAGTGACGGAATGCGCAGCCAATGGAAACCCTGTCACCAGGTCATTACGACCACACGGAATTATTATTACCCGCCAGTGTGGCTCAGTGCACCGTGGCGCCGCACACTGCATCAGGGAGGTACAACGGGACCGTGCACGAGCCTGGGCCCCCACGCACCGGCCGTCCTGATTACGGTCATTAGGTGATTTCCCGCAATCATCTAGGCGAATGCAGGATCGATCCCAAATCTCCACTTCATAAACTACACATTAGACAAACAAAAAAACACTAATCATACAGAACACACAGAGTTACACATTTTGCAGACATATAGCAACACACAGTTTCCTAACAGGCCCGGTTAACCCTCTCATGGTTCACGAAAGTAGTCCTTGGTGGGTGCCAGAATCGGAGGATAAAAAATTATATAGACGTTTAGTAACATATTAGAAGAGTGTTTAGTTGATAAGACGTGGCTGTAATTAAGTAAATAAGACGGCATTGAATATTGATTAAATACGATATGATCCATATATCACTGAGGGGCAGTCAAATGAGGGGGCATCCATTAATTACGTGGGCTCAAAATAAAAAAAGGACGGCTTTTATTACAGGTTGCCGCCCTTCAAAGAATAGTATAGCTTTTTAAATCTTCAAAATTACGAGGTCAGTATCCCATGAAGGGTAAGTAAGGGAGGGGGGTGGGGTAAAGTGGAGGGATCCTACCAGCTCCCACCAAATTTCACGAAGGGGGAGTGGATCCAAATTTAATTAAAAAAACCACATCGCATAATTAATTGACGTCGCCTAAGAAAGTGCGCTGAAATTGGAGAGTTATTACTCATGTTCTCGTCTTCTCAGTAATTGTCAGATATGATAAAAAAAATTCCATGGATGTGGTAAATCGACCACTTACAGCATCGTATGTCGCTACTGGCCTAGGGGATATCCACGTTTCCTCTTTTCCCTTGGTTGATGGTAAATTTTGGAAATCTACTGGTTTCCATTTTTATAGATGTTTCATCCATTTCTGTTTGTACCTGGATCTTACTATGTGGGTTTTTGATAACTGCAGCTCCTGTCTAATGTTGCTACTTTGGATCTCGTCCAGAAGTGAACAGCTCTCAGAAACCTTACTTCAGTAGCTTCCATTCTCCTTTCATCTCGTTTGATCATCACTCAAGTTTCACTCCCATACAGCAACGTTGGTTTAGCTTCTACACTGTAAATTATTTGACCGAGCGTGGTGGGTGAACGGTTAACGTTCTGGTCTCGCATTCGGGAGGACGCGGGTTCGAAACCCCGTCCGGGCATCCAGATTTGGATTTTCCATGGTTTCCCCAAATCACTCCAGGCGAATGCCGGGATGCTTCCTTCAAAAAGGCCATGGCAGAATTCCTTCCCATTCCTTGTCCCCAGTCCCATCCCGCCGTCGACGAGGCGTAAAGCAATAAGAAGAAAAAATGTAAAATATTATCTACGTTTCCTTCCGCGTGTTCTTGAAGTTTCTTCTTAGCGAACCACATTTTGCTTTAAATCTATTTTATTTCTTTTCAAAATCAGTCCCATCTACAGTTAAACCTCATCTCCGTTAAGTAAAGTTTTAATTGTTCTAGTAATACATCTTCTATTGAAAATTTTTGAGCCAATTATAGGTATCCCATCCGAATTTTAGGGACAAGTAGGAACAATAAAAAGTTATAAACAGTCTATTTCTAACCTAAAAGCAAACAGTAGGAACAGCTATATTAGGAAAATCACATTGCTACGAAAGTAGCAGGTGTAAGATTTATCTTTGTAAAATGACTTTTTCATCAGTACATTAACGTACAAAAGGATAAAACCAACGGCCCATAACTATTAACGGCATTTGATAATGGTGGCAGAGTAGTATATAGCTGAAGCGTCTTGTTTGTTTGCTTGACTCGTTTTGTTTGAATGTCTAAAACTTTTATCTTTAAAGTTGACCAAGATCTTGTTATTGAATCAGAGTGTGCAATTTTTTTTATTTGAATAGCTTGTTCCCAGAGCATTTTTTCTCCATATTCCAATCATTTTAATGGGAACAGGGCCTGGAGAAAAGAGACACCTCATATCAAGTGTTAGTATCTTAACAGTCTCAAAATTGGAACAGGCTGCTTTTTTAATTATTATTTTTTTCAATGTACAAGTCGGCTAGTCAAAGAAGTGTTAGCTGTGAGCTGTCTTGATAAGAATGGTACCGTTTATGATTAAGGCAACTAAAAAAATATCTGAGTTTAATGTTTGTATACTCTGTTACGTTCATAAAATTTCTAATTTTTTCATTATAGCTACAGCAGCGATTCACAGTAACATGGACGTAAAAGTAGTGCATCATACATCTAGAATAAATATGGAAAAACTCCTGGCGTCAGTACCAAGCCTGTGGGACCACTCCTACTTGATCTAGGAATCTAGCCCTTACGAGGCCATTAAAGTGTTGAGTAAGTTTTGATCCAGATTTCATAAAACCAAGTTGTAAGAAATTTCTATCCCATCATTTACATAACGAGACGTATCGTTATAAAGCTTTTGCGTGTATATATAACTTGCTAGCCGCTGTCTTTAGAAGTCTTCACGACGTGCTGAGCTATCTTCATTGGTCTTCATCAGGTGCACGCAATAAAGAAAGAAGAGATCGTAGTCGATGCTTTGTTTCTACTATACTCGCAAATCTCGCGCAGGAACTGAAAGCCGTTATTCTTAAGCTACGCTCCAACGACGTCTTGTAACGGAGACTGCACTCCACACACCGAAGTGTAGGGATGAGCGCGCGCAGCAGTTTAGCCCTCGCTACCCCACCACCACCTCCTCACCACGTTGCCTAAAGTCGTTTGGCACAGAGCACTTGACAGCAACAGAAGGGGTGCGCACATCTGCTGCAAACCGATGGCAACAGCGCACCACTACACACGCCTGTGATGTTTACCGACATAGAGTGGGTAGCTGCATCTCATCCGCGCTAGCAGAGGTGGCTCCGTACCCATAACGTGTTGTTGGGTATCTATCCCGTCCCGTCTCCGTTAAGAGACGTCGTGGGAACGCAGCTTTATAAAGCACAACACACTTGACGCTTCTGTTGTCCAACTCTGGAAAAATCCGTCAAGGTTCTACACTCGCCAATTGGTTAGATTTCCGGAGCAGGGACGTGGGTTTGTAGTACGACTAAACCTTCGCAGCAACAACATCGACCAGGCTCAATTCTGCTTTTAAGCGGTGTCGCAAATTCCTGGCAAATATTAAGGTTTCATCTCAAAACATTCATCACTACTCCTCTACAGACCCCTGAATAGCAACGCTGTTTAAAAAATAGTTACACGTCACCGTTTACAGTGATGATAAACAGACTGTGCAATGAAGATCTACTGTTCGCGGCCGGCACTCTTTGTTAAGAACTGGACAGGCGGAGAGGAACAGATAGCTGTGGCTCGCGCTGTGGGACACGGTACGGCACCAAACCGCAACAACCCGCGGTTACAGACCACGTTCCCAGCCACTGCACTCGGATAGCACGGAGGCTACTACAGGGGGCACAAGCAGAAGCTGGTCTTTACGAAAAACTATATTTACAGGAAAGCGATCAGGTAGCTTACATCTAAGGTAACTGACTTAAAGCAGATCGAGTAACGGTTTTGGCCGCAATTTCTACAGACCATTAAACTGACATTTGTGTTAACAAAAAATACACATATCACACACAGAACATAGTTACATATTCCGCACAGAGATGGCAACACTTCATTTCTTACATTAGTATTTGGTACGACCTGGTAAACGGTTTTGGCCGCAATTTCTACAGACCATTAAACTGACATTTGTGTTAACAAAAAATACACCTATCACAAACAGAACATAGTTACATATTTCGCACAGAGATGGCAACACTTCATTTCTTCCATTAGTATTTAGTACGACCTGGTAAAAGGTTTTGGCCGCAATTTCTACAGAGCATTAAACTGACATTTGTGTTAACAAAAAATACACTTATCACACACAGAACATAGTTACATATTTCGCACAGAGATGGCAACACTTCATTTCTTCCATTAGTATTTAGTACGACCTGGTAAACGGTTTTTGCCGCAATTCTACAGACCATTAAACTGACATTTGTGTTAACAAAAAATACACTTATCACACACAGAACATAGTTACATATTTCGCACAGAGATGGCAACACTTCATTTCTTCCATTAGTATTTAGTACGACCTGGTAAACGGTTTTGGCCGCAATTTCTACAGACCATTAAACTGACATTTGTGTTAACAAAAAATACACTTATCACACATAGATCATAGTTACATATTTCGCACAGAGATGGCAACACTTCATTTCTTCCATTAGTATTTAGTACGACCTGGTAAAAAATGACTGGCGTCAGCGGCCGCAAACAGTGCTGCCAATTTAGCATTTTTATGGCTAAATTTAGCATATTTTCAATTGATCTAGTTAGAAAAAATTCAGTTTAGCATATGACATGTTTTTTTTTTTTTTGCTTTTCATCCTGATACATCAACGATTTACAGTGATAGAATTTTGTTTATTAGATTAATATATCACGACGAATTCTTATTAATTATTGTTAATTTGGAGTTGATTGTTTTATCCATTTCGCAAGTATAAATCAAGCATTTAAAAAACAAAATTATTTTAACAAATTTAAAAAATGCAGTAGTTATACATGTATTGTTTATTCTTATTTTTAACTAAAATATATATATTTAAATTTTGTTTCAGATAATTTCAAGATAATATTAACATATCACGATATGTCTCTCACAGACGCAAGCTAATTAATATTCTGATACTTACATAGACAAGTTTGGTTTTTCTGGCCGTGTTAAATTCTGGCAGAGTTGCTTTTCGGTAGCGTTACATAATGGTGATGTTACCTTAAGGTAGGGTTTTTTTGGTAAAGATATTTGGGGGTACAGAATTATTGTAGTAAAGTTTCATTTTGATAGGCTTACAATTTGGTTGACACGTTAATGGTAGGCTTGTAACTGGTAGACATATTTATGGTAGATATTGCGTTTGGTAGAGATTTCCGTGGTAAAGATGATTATATTAGAGTTTTCATGCTGCAAGGTTCATAAATGGTAGAGATGTTACTAACTAGAAATAATATTTGATGGAATTGTTCATTATTATATTTATTTTTTTGTACGATTTCATTTTGTAAAAGTGTTGGATGGTAGTGATGTTAATGGTAAACCTGTAAATGGTAGAGTTTATTTTGGGTAGAGATTTTTCTGGTAGCCATGTTAATGTCCCTTTAATTTTGCTGGAATTTTTTTCAGCATTTTCAGAAAACATTAGCATATTTTTGGCATTTTCTAAACGTGGATATGTAATAAAACATTTTTTAGAGTTTGTAACACTGGCCATAAAACTAAACCTCCTAATCCGACCAAACCAATGATGAGTATAACTTATCAAAGGTTTGAACTCACTGTGCTAATAGTCGAGCAATTGTCATAGTTCCATACGGGAATGTAAAAGCGACGAATGTGGTGCGACAAGTATCATCGTCAGCTTGGCGGGACGGAAAACTGCAAATTGGTGAAACTATATATATATTTTTTTACTTATGGCTTAACGCCTCGTCGACGTCGAGGTCATTAGAGGCGGGATGGGATAGGGAACAAGGAATGGGAAGTAATTCGGCTATTGCCTTTTCAGGGAAGCATCCCCGCATTCGCCTGGAGTGATCTGGGGAAACCATGGAAAACCCAAATCTGGATGCCCGGACGGGGATTCGAACCGGCGTCCTCCCGAATGCGAGGCCAGAACGTTAACCGTTCACCCACCACGCTCGGTCTCAAACTATAAACCTATTAACGCCCTAGTGATGAATATCACTGATAAGAGTCTCAATGTCCTAGCCGTTTAAATGATCAGCGTGATTGTCAAATGTTACATTCCTAAAGTCACATTGTATTTTAATTTTTCTGCCAGTTGTTAAATTTTTACATAATTTATACTTGTATGAGCGAAGCTTCGCACGGCATTGTAAATAACTAAATTGTCTGGTTTCCAAAGGCGGCATCTTGACCTTGGTTGAAAATGAGGAAAGAGATAGACGCCTTCGAAACGTCCCATTGTTGCAATATTTTTACACGGCAATCATTTTGGTTGTGCATTAACGTGCTTCAGTCTGCATATATATTAATTAACAATTAGTGCTTAATTTAACAATCATAATCCCATCGCAATTCAATACCTACACTAAGTTTAATTGTTATGCGTATTTATTTATATCTTCTTACTATGGTATTAACTAGAATATTTAGTATTAACTGATTTACGACTCGGCACAGTTATTTAATTATTTTCTACCTTTGATCCAGCGATTATTGTATTAAAAATGTGACGGTTGACATACCTGTGTTTTGTTTTGACCAGAAATTCACGTACCAGCAAGGAAGAAAAGACATATTAAAATCTAATTCGATCATTTATATTTTTTGATTCTGAGAGATACCATTTATAGTTAAGTAAATCGTTCTTCGTGAAACAGCGAATTAAGTATTGCTTCGTTAATTTTTTTACTCAAATTTTTCGCTGCTTTGTACTGACTTATCTAATTTTCTTCCTGTCGTTTTTCAAACAGCTTATGTCACTTATCCAACATTTTCGCAGCCGACTTATTTTATTTTCTTCTCGTACTTGCGGCCAGTTGTCTACTCAAATTTTCCGACGCTTTTTCTTGGCTTATTTTACTTTGTTCCTGTACTTTTTATTATTTTCTCGTGCTTCCTGCATTTGAAGCATGACCATTATTAGCTATTCGGATGATACTTGACTGCTGATTCTGCGTTTTGTCCTCGGTAAATATTACTTTATCAGATACATCAGAAATTCTATCCTTGTGTAAGATACCTAAACTATATTAATTTAATTTTACCTGAACATTATTCAATTTGTTTTAAAAACTTCCCCATTAATTTCTGTTGAAGATTCTTCCTCAGAATTACTCGCTATCTTAGTATACAGGGTGTTACAAAAAGGTACGGCCAAACTTTCAGGAAACATTCCTCACACACAAACAAAGAAAATATGTTATGCGGACATGTGTCCGTAAACGCTTACTTTCCATGTTAGAGCTCATTTTATTACAAATCACATTAAACATGGAATGGAAACACACATCAACAGAACATACCAGCGTGACTTCAAACACTTTGTTACAGGAAATGTTCAAAATGTCCCCCGTTAGCGAGGATACATGCATCCACCCTCCGTCGCATGGAATCCCTGATGCGCTGATGCAGCCCTGGAGAATGGCGTATTGTATCACAGCCGTCCACAATACGAGCACGAAGAGTCTCTACATTTGGTACCGGGGTTGCGTAGACAAGGGCTTTCAAATGCCCCCATAAATGGAAGTCAAGAGAGTTGAGGTCAGGAGAGCGTGGGGGCCATGGAATTGGTCCGCCTCTACCAATCCATCGGCCACTAAAATGAGCTCTAACATGGAAAGTAAGCGTTTCCGGACACATGTCCACATAACATATTTTCTTTGTTTGTGTGTGAGGAATTTTTCTTGAATGTTTGGCCGTACCTTTTTGTAACACCCTGTATAACGATTATTTCGTACCACTGATTTGTATCTCTCAGTTTTATTCGTCAAAACTACTCAGGCAACAGGTATTCTGCACAATTAAATTGTATTATCCAGGGGGAAAACTGTATCGTCAGTCCAAAATACCAACTTAACAGATATTCTTCTCAACCCAATATGGATCGTCTCGCTTTAATAGCCGATAATCACGCAACAAAAAACCAAGATGAGTGGAATTTTCTAACACCGACAATATCTTACTAACAAACAAACAATTGCCCCAAAACGCCGAAACCACAAGGACCAATACTCTTAAAAGATTTAGACAAATATGCAATGAAAACATATATACATACATTTCTATCACTTTGAATTATTTTACTATCAGCATCTGAAAAATACAACACACAGTGGTATACAGGCTTCACTACACCATACGTTAAATTACATTATTGCACTTATTACTAGCAATTAATGGACCCTATTAGTTTACTATTTCAGTATTTTATATATTAAACGGAGAAAGTGGTTTTCCGGCTCAGTTAATTTTATTTCCTTTATATATCTGTTACTTTAACTGCAATTGCCAAATTTTGACAAAGTTGGTTCTCTTTAAACAAATTTAATATTTTAAAAGAAATCTACGTCAAAAAACATAATTTTCACTGTTTGTTGAAATACGATAACTGCTGCTTACGCCTTCTCATTCGTATGGTCTTATAAATAATAATTATAAAGTACTTGCCGAATGTAGATTCTTTTGAAAAAATGTAGATTAGTTGTAGACACTTAATTCTTTTAAGTCCTGCCACAGTCGCCAGTTATGGGCTTGAGAAACCCTGCTTGTGGAGTTTGGATTTCTATTTTATTATTATTAAAGATAAATAAATTAATAACCACAAAAGGAAGTAACGATATTCGTTTTCAATAAATAATTAGACCCCTGATCAAGAATTCACAAAGTGCGGTATGATTTATTGACAATCGTAGTCTAATATTTATTATAACATGAATTATAAATTTGAACATTGACAAATTCTTAGCAAACGATTACAATTTCAAGTTATGCACCGAGCGTGGTGGGTGAGTGGTTAACGCTCTGGCCTCGCATTCGGGAGGACGCCGGTTCGAGTCCCCGTCCGGGCATACAGATTTTGGTTTTCTTCAGATCACTCGAGGTGAATGCCAGTATGCTTCCCACAAAAGTCCATGGCTGAATTCCTTCCCGTTCCTTGTCCCCAGTCCCATCCCACCTCTAATGGTTGTGGAAACTCTCAGGGTTTTAAAACGCAATTTAATTTTGTAAAGCATGAGACTCTGATCAGCAACATTAGTGGGCAAATGCAGCTACGATTGGCTGTAGATGGAGCAGGCGTTGATGCTACGTTGAAACCAACCAGTGATTAGTGACTTTGGTTCTCATCCTTCTGGCGACCGTAAGCGTCTATACATCAGCTCGCACGTCCGATCAAATTTATAAGTTCGACCTCAGGGCATCCAGTCGAAACTTGTCACGATTTATGAATCTGTGTCAGTCCATCTATCTGAGTTCTCAGTCGATATAACATGTGTGGCGATTTAATGTAGCTTCCCTCTACCTTAATCGATCAGTTCGCGTCTCTGTTTGAATATACAAAAAAAAATATAAGCATTAGTTCTTAACAACGATATCGACGTTTGTTTATTGCTCAGTCACTCTTCATATGTCCGCCACAGTTAGAAAATCTCCATTGAATGTAATTGTCACACTGCTTCAGTACATTCGGAACACTACCCAGCATTTCTAACTGTACTCTGTCACAATCTTTTCGATATATCCTGTTATTTGCGTACTCTCTCTCTCTCAGCTATGGAATTTCTTGGTGAGACCGGTAAAGCACTAAAGTCTGTAGCCCATCGCGAAGTCACGATAATTTTCCACATATAACTTTATCATTAACCTTAATAGCAGTGTTTAAACAACCACTTATTCGATTACTTAATTATTGTTACGTGTATTTGTTCTTACTAGAGATCGCCCAGTGGTCGAAATTCGACCATAATTCATTAAGTTAATTAGTATTTTTTTATTGCAAATAGTTTTTTTGAATTTGTTCTATTGCGTTTGAAAAATTGTCCTATCGGTATTAAGTTTAGTACATACATTCCAACTTAAGCTTCGAATGCGTGAAAATGAGGAAAATTCACTTCAAATGTGGGTAGATGCACACATGTTATTAAGAAAGAAATACACGTTATTACATGTCGATATTATTTCTGTGTGTTTCTTACTTTTAATTTTTGGTCCAGGCTGCATTTCAACCTAACCACAACTGCTATTAGTTACGGTAGACGCCATGCAATATATCTTAGCACTGAAAAACAATATGTCAGCCCGCACAGAAAAATCGTAACTGTAACATGATTTTCTATTTGCATGTGGAAAGCAGTTTTTATTCAATAATGAAGACTTAAAAACACGTGGAAAAAATGTCAACAGCTATGAACGTGTATTTCTTGCGTAATAACATGTATGCATCTACCCACATGTTTCCTCATTTCAACATATTCGAAGGTTACGGTATACACTTTAAATCAAATATTATCGCCTAAGGAATGTGTGTACCAAATTTCAGACCGACAGGACAATATTTGTAGGTTCCGACGTAATGCTAAACTCAGTATATAAAGACTTCGCTGCCATTCATGTACACACTTTTTTTTTTATCTACCAGATTTCGTTAAAATGGTGGCTCACCATCATATTACAGCTACATCAATTTGAACTGCATTGTAACATCGTATATCTAAATCAGGATTTAATGAATTCCTAATATACTCTGATTCGAAATGTTGATTTTGTGTAAATTCAGAGATTAAGCTCGGCTCTTTGGTTTCACCAAAGACCACAGAGTATCTCAATGCTAGAAATACACGTCACATAGTTGGCTCCGATCCGATTTCACTCACACACACGTTCCCGAATTTATTTTTCATTTAATAATGTATCTGTAACATGTTTTAACTATGCTTTTTTTTTTTTTTTTTTTTTTTTTTACTGTTGACCAAAGATCACAGGCATCGCAAAGTGTCGTTGCATCTTAAAAACAATTGAATGTATACAACGAATGATTTATTTTAATTAATTTAATGTATTTTTAACACCTATTATATGTACATTTTGGCTTTATGCACTTCTTCCCCATATAAACTTTAACTATGCCAAATCTCACACTTCTCCATGCGCGCAATATTCTGAAAAATGTTTCCAAAGTTTTCGCTTAGCGTATTAATATATAGATACTTTATACATGGAATGGAGTAAATTGCACGACAAAGTGCAAAAATAATTATGTCTTGTAATGTTACTTAGCTACATCAGTATACTGTACAATCAATTAATGATCATACGTGGTCTAAATATTGAGATATACATAAAATGAATGATTTTCTTCACGTCCTGGGCTCTAGCGATGCATCCAAGGAAGTTGACATCCACAAAATTGTAGCTTGTTATGAACTGATACACCTAGTAATATGTACCAGATTAGAAAATATGTTTTGAAGTTGTGAATGCTCTTTTGATCGAATGCGTTAATATACAATGCTGGTACGTTACTGAGATACGAAACCATCACACCTCCAACTCAGGAAAACTTTGAAAGGAAATTTTCTTCAACAAAGAGTGGAAAAAATTCAGGAGTAGATTTATAACGTACTTATCAGAAAATTTTTGTCAAGTGTAAATATTTGTTACACAGTTTAAAGTAAGTTATCATTCTTGCGTTGTCAGACTGTTGAAAGACCCGATCCAGTGGATGATTGTTTGCTTGAATAGAGTAGGTTGTTCGAATTCAAAAGTTAATGTTAATGTTAATGTTAATGTTTTTGCTTACAGAGCTCATATGCAGGAAACATCACAACCTATTTCCACAATTTTGAATGATTAGTGAACTCCGAGAGCGAAGGCTATAATTTTGAAGGTACAGGTGCGGAACGCTCCGGTGGCAAAGCGTTTAGTCTCGCCAAAGTTGTTCGTATAATTTCTTATAGTAAAAACGTCTCTTTGGAGGTTTCCAAGCGCCATGTTGCTTGAGTGAAAGGTGGGTTTCTGCTTGCATTTCACACTCTTTATGATGGTAGCCACATGGTCTTGAGATGACAGTTGATGCATCACTGATGTCTGATCCTGGAACCTATAATCGTCCTATTGATTAATGTTGTTACTGATAGTAGATTTTCGTCTCTGAGGAACGGATAGTTCACGTTAGGACTAAATTACTTTCAATCCTGAAAACAGAATACCATACTCGTTTCATTCCGCTATTAATTTACTAATAATATACGGTAACTGACAGTAATTCACGATTAAGTTTTTTTATCACAGTAAAAAAAAATGAAATTTTGACATTTTGGTAATTTACACTCACAAAACAGAAGTGATTCATTTACGCACAGCACAATATAGCCGCTAGGTTCAGCAACAGACAGACCTTAACATAAGAACAGCTTAGAGTTTTGATAAATAAATGGTCAGAGGACTGAAGAAGCTCTTGTCTGGCGTTGTTTATGCAGATAATCATCAGAAAATAGTACGTCAGAATAAAATGATATTGAGTTTCAGTCAGAAAAATATAGTATAAAGCCACAAGGCGTGATAAATTCAGGGAAATGATTTTATTATCTAAGTTTCAGTAATTAAAAACATCCTCGGTGTCTAATGCCACAGTGTAAGGGGTTGCGAAGAATTTGAGTTCTTACCACAATCTAGACGTCAAATCAAATCTTGACCTCCTAACATATCAATTAAATTTTTAATAGGAATATTTTAAATTAAAACGGTAACTGAGGTAATAAACTTCTTTAATCTACCTCAATTATGAACTGATGAGGTCTTTTAGAATCCTACGTACCTATTAATCATCATAAAGTTCTAAGGAAGTCGTGTTTAGTCACTACGCCTTCTTAGTGATCCTCCAGTTTGCCGAAAGGAACATTTTCTAACAAGGGGAGCTAAAGTGTTCCCAACTGTCTATAAAATGTGTAAGATGTGCACTGTCCGATAGGTGATTTTTTTGTTTGACTAATGTTCATTTTATGAGGCATAAATTGGGGACAGTCTCAGCATTCGTCTACGTCAGCGTTTCCCAAAATTTTCCTTGACCCGAGTATTTTTTTAGGATTTACTGTCTTTTTGAGATGTGTAGGTTGTATTGTCACACTACATCGAAATTTATTTGCGAGAAGTTGGACCCGTACCTCGCACAGATGGACGATGCGAACAATAAAGAAAGGGTAACCTCCCGGCTGCTTTCCGGTACGTGACCTTGGGCCAAGTAGCCCTCAGTGAAGGAACGCAGCGTGCAGCTAGGGTGACGCGGTGGGGATGGTAGAGTGGATTGCAAGCTGTGAGGTGGGTGCGTGGCCAGCCTGCAGAAAGAGATGTGCGGTGTGTGGTTGCTCTTGTGTTCCATATCGTAATCCTAGTTGACGTGGGTCTCCGACGACAAAATAGAATCATCGCGTCGGACGATAGCGGGGGTGCCTTCAACTAAATGGTAATCCCGCCGATAAGGTGATCACCGCAAATCATTATCGTATTGATTAACCTAGTGTCGCCCTAGAGATAATCTCATTGCCCGCTGAGCTTAATCAATGGACCCTAATGCAACCATTGTTGGATTTCAAGATGTTTAGTTGTGTCAAACTATTTTAAGTAACATTTGATGAAGAATAATTTTGTAATAAACGTATTGAAGTGTTATGGAATAAACTACATGTGACGCACCAGCTTCCCAATATTTGCACCCAGGTTAGTGAGTGCCAGTAAGTTGTTGGGCATAGCAGAGGGCGCTCAAGGTCGAACCAAAGTATGACTGTGTGGGTTACTGAAATAGACAGTTTCTGCCATCTATTGGGCAGACACACTAAGACGGTAATTTTGTTTCATGCTTCCACCACCACCAACGGAGCGGATCGGCTGGAGGAATCTGATTGGCTGAGCTGTTTTGCCACTAAATAACCACGGCACGTGGGGTGCAAGGGTGGAACTAAAAGGGGGGGGGGGATGTCTTCTGGTCGCAGAGAAGAAGGAAGCCATGTTTGTGACCTGGAGATAACCAGATTTTAAGTTGGTGTATCAGGTTGTTTATTAACAGTGGATTTTAAGGTGATCGCAGTTCAGTGACAACGATGGTGCAACACAAAGGCGAAACTGTAAAGTGTGAATAATTACTCCCAGATTTTGTGTTCACATGTCACCTTGGAATACCTGAAGCGCCGTGTAAAGAGTTTCTGGCGACTCTGACTTATAAACTTTTCAGCCAGTTTAGTTTTGGACAATAAGGACCGCGTCCTAATATTTTTTATTAGTAGGAAATTGTGTTTAATATGTACCACGCAAGAATCAATTTACTGTTTACTGTAATTAGTTTTTTTTACATTATTTTGAATAAATATTAATTGTTTTTCAACGATAAAGGATGTAATTTTATCCCATAATCAATACAAAAGCAATATTTGAGTAATAGCCATTTTTAATAATCAGTAAAAATTTAGTTAACAATCCCATAAAAGAGGTAACGCTACAGTATATTAATATCAAACGTAGGAACAACGGTGTTGTCAATGTACAAAACAATATTCCGATTCCTCATATCAGCAGTTTGAATCATTAATAATATTTTTATTGATAATTAACGAAAAAATATTTTAATTCTTAACAGGGAGTACACCTCAAGGTAAAATTTAAGATTATTTGAATGTTAATATAATTTTCGTGTGCTTTAATAATTACTTAAAATATAAGTCTTCTATAAAATTATTACAAAAATAACTGCAAAGATGAAATTAAAATAAAATAAAATTATTAGTGAGAAGTGTGAAGCTGTTTCTTACTAACTAGGAACTTCACATTTGAAGGAAAAGATAAATCACTCAATTCTACAGTCTGGTTTGACTTTCAATCTGTTTTTGTATTTATTTTTTCAAGTAAACTAGTGCTGAAAATCTGTCTTCCCTCTTATAGGCCGTGACAGAAGCTATTAAAAACCTTAAAGCTTTATCCACTAAAACTGGATACTCAGGACTACACCACAGCTAGAACTGCGTCAATGGAATTTTGTCCTATATGTCTTGGGGTGATGTGTCACACGACAGTTTAATTATGGACTTATCAAACGAATTCGGCAATTCTGTCTCAGAATCTCCGTTAAATGTAAATGGATTCTTTATCTATTCTTTGTCGCTGTTGATCGGCGGAAAATATTCCTTCATATTAGTCTCCAAGCCTAGCAAATGTACCTTGATAAATTCAGTGGAGAAACATTGCCCAAGGTGATCGCTAGAAGCGTTTCCTCCGTCTTAACGTGTGTAGCCACATTGGCGGGTATGAAAACTATTTAGACAAGCAGTTTAAAACGCTATCAAATGATACGAGCAAAAGGGAACATTACAGTACTTTACAGCCTGGACAGCAGTAACTGCACTAGTATAGCTAATTATCACAGTAATTATTGTTTCAATTTGGTCATCTGATGCTATGGCAATGTTGTGAAGGAAGCAGTGAAGCAAAAATTCTGGGGCTATCTGGTTGAAAATTTCAAAATCACTTCTTGACTATTTATCTGACGCCATGTCCAAGTAAACTGAAAACTTGTAACATGTGGTAGGGTGCTTTGTTGCTGGCTGCCGTTGGTAGGCAGTGATTGCCTGATTGATGTAAACCACAGCACTTAATACAGAGTAACAGATTCCACAGCATCCTTATGTCATTCTTGGCTACACATTTGTGCTCACCTCAAACTTAACATCCCCATAAATTCTCAACCGTCTATTTTTTTTTTGCTTTACGCCTCCTAAACGTTGAGGTCATTAGAGGTGGGAAAGGACTGAGGGCAAGAAATTGACAGTAATTCGGCCATGGCATTTTGAAGGAACCATCCCGACATTCGCATGGAGTTACTTGAGGAAACTATGGAAAATCCAAATGTGGATGGCCGGATGAGGATTGGAACCCATGCCCGCCCAAATGCGATGCCAAAGCATTATCGCTCACCCACCACGCTCGTTGTTCGTAATTTCGTGGAAGCAGGAAGACAAAATTTTCAGTGTAGTTGGACTAATGTGGAAGATATTTTCTGGTCAGTAGTATAGAGAGCTATAAAGATGATGAATAGCAGTCGCTCAGCAGCTACTAATGAGTTTAACGTGGATACGATCGTGCCAGCAGGACCAGTAGGAATACACTGGATTTACTGATTTATAAGTGCTATCTGAAAGGAGAACAGAATACCAGATGATTTGAAAAAAAAGACAGTCAGTTAGACTCTTCCATATGTTTCTTTTCTCACCCATCATTTCCCAAAAACGTTCGTTTCGTGCTTTATCTGTTCACTCAATTTTCAGCATCCTTCTAAAGCAATATTCAATTTTCCTTCTTTCTGATATTCATAAGGTCCTTGCTTTGCAACCAAAAGGTACTGTGCTCCATACATTTTTAAAGAAAAAAATTCTGAGTCCTAGATCAATATTTGAAACTAAAAGAATTCTCTTTTTCATGAAAGCTCTTTTCGCTAGTGCTATTTTGCTTTTAACATCATTCCTATTTCAGTCTTTAGTTCTAATTTTACTTCCTAAGTAGCAGAATTCATTTGCTTGTCCTATTTCATCCGATCCTATTTTCACATTTAACTCACTATTACTGCTATCATTTCTGCTACATTAGATCAATTCTGGTTTGCATTTAGTCCAAAACCTTCCTTCAGTATTGCATTCGTGATATCCAGTAACTTCTGAATGTTCTCAGTCTGTTCTGCTAACAGACAATGTTGTAAGCAAAAAGTAGCATACTGATATTTTCTCCTTGAGCACTTATGCCACATTCAAGTTTTTTTTTTTTTCCTTTATTGCTTCCTCTACATGCAAGTTGAATATTAATGGAGATAAACTACAACCTTCCTCTCACACCCATTTTGAGGGGACCACCCCGTGGTTTAGGTTAAAATAAAAATGACTTTATCTTATCATCATATTCTGTAAGTATCCTGAAAAGGATTTCCCTGAAAAAAAATTTTCGGGCTTTTAAATAGCATTTTCCCACCACGTGCATTTTGATGCCACGCCCACTTTTCTGCATATATTTTAGACTTTTATAACCCCTATATTGCACATTAGGGATTTTTTTTTTCTAATTCCTGGGTGTGTTGGCTATACTTGGAGGGCAACGGTCAGTATTCTCTTGTTTCTGCTGCTTGTAAACAACACACCCTGAAACAAGCTGTTAGTTTTGTTTGAGTGCGTTTGCGAGCAGTTGTTTCCTTTAAAGTCAATTTCCCGCAAACTAAAATTTTCAGTACATATGCCCCATTATATCAGAAACTATCAAAGATAATTGAATGAAATTTTCAGAGACTCTGCATTACAAAAAAAGCCACGTCTGTTACTACAAGCATTAATATTCCCCTATTAGGATGATCACAAAAAAAACATTTTCTGCAGGAAAAAAACTTAATATTTTTAACAATAATTTAAAAAAGTATTTATTAAAAACTATAAAATGTATAAAGTAGATATTAGAACAGTTGACTGTACTTGGATCGTGTACCATTCAGTAAAAATACAAAGGTCCTGCATCAAATATTTTTTTAAGAAATGTGTCAAATACTTGCTTAAATTAACATGGCGTTAGATAGGCAGGGCGTTGTCCCCTTAACTGATGCATATCCCTCATGATTCTCTAGTTTTATTACAGCCGCTTGATTCTTATATAAAAATCAGTAGTTTACGGCTTGAAGTTTTTGTGCCACTGTGGATAGTAAGAGATAGAGAGAGACAGAGAGAGGGGGGGGGGTAACAGCAACCACGCCTCCACTTCTGTTAATGAAGGAGAGTACTTCAAGCAGTTTCGTAGCTGCTGGAGATTCTCCAATTAAGAATAAGAGGGTTAATAGATTTGTTCTCACAGAGCAGTGAAGTGAGAGATGACAAAATCTCTTCTTCGCCCACGCAACGTCGTCGACACGACATGCGGGCCTGCAGTGTCTCTCCCTCCTTTTCCTTCTCTCTCACGACTTATTCCGACGTCAAGACGTGACTTGGCAAACGGATACATTGCACAGGTGTCCTCTACCACGCTTTACTGTAGTGTTCTAGTTACGACTGTCACTTGCTATGCTGTCGATGCATGAGCGATACTGACAACCCACCAGTGGGAGCGCTCACATAAAAAGCAAGGCTTCCTGCAACAGGACGTGGGAATGGAATTTTACAATTTTCTTATGATGTGTAAGCTATCCGCCAACATTAAATCATCTCCGTCTATCCCTACAGATTGTAACCTTTCTTTTTCATTTTATAGCTCCGTAAAGAAGACAAATGGAGGCCTATTGTCGATCCGCTGTCTATCACAGAGCTTTAGCTACTGAACGGATAAAGTGGACATGTTAGGGTACGTCCATTAATGACGTGAGGTGAAATAGGGGGGGGGGGGGTCAACGGGAATCTCACGCGAGGTTTTGAAATTATTGCAGAGCTAAAATAAAAAAAGGTCTATAAATGACGCGAAACTCGACTTTAGGGGGGTATTTGGTCCAAAAACCGACCTTGGGGAGGGGGGGGGGGGGAGGTAAAACCGCCCTTGGAACCATGAGGCCTAAGAAAAAAGCGTCTCAAAAAGTTGCTAGGTCGATTAGTAGGGGGGGGGGGCTCTCCGTTAAAATCTCATGTCATTTTAGAGGTGGGGGGGGGGGGGGGGTCCGACCAGATCTCACGAAGTTTCACCACAAGGGGGGGGGGGAGGGGAGAAGGGTCCGGAATTCCGGAAAATCACGTCATCAAGGGACGCCCCCTAATATGAACTTCGCTGACCAAAATCCGAATATCGTATTACAATTTTTAATCATAGTATTTCCAACATTATCATTAACCCCCGAGCATTTTTGGTTGTTAATTTTCTATTATTATTATTAATATTGAATTATGTAACATTTATTAGCTACTAGTACCCTAAATAATTTTATTAATATTTGTAACTTGATTTGTAATAATATTTGGTTTCTACAGTATGACATTTGTTTAATAACCGGCGTTGCATAGTGTTGTTATCTAAGGCCTTGTACACACTTGTATAAAAAGTCGAGCGATTCTTGTATCTAGATTCTAGACAATGTTTAAAAGAAATAGAGCAATTGTATATAGACAATCGACAGACAAATTCATGTCTATAGATATGGTTTTGAAACAAAATCGCAGAACTTTAGTCTCCCATTTCAAATGGGAGACATGAGACAATTGTTAGACAATGTCGCGCAATAGTGTGGACGTTTTGGTAGACTTTGTCGTCAGTTATTGTCGGTGACCTCTGGAGAGCTTGGTCGATTTCCTTTATTTTTGTTTTTTACTGTCAAGATGTGGCCTACGGAGAAAGTGTTATCGTTAATAGAAGATTTTCACATCTTGTTTGCGGGAAGTGAATAATCCCGAATATAAAAATTGAACCAAGAAGAGAATAGTTATTAAAGAGCTGCAAAAAAATATGCAGTGTCCGTAGGTGATGTAGGGGAAAAAAAGCCAAATTTGAAAACAGCTTCTCATCTGGAGCATAAAAAATAAATCAGGCGAAGCGGAGAGGAGTATCTCCTGTAAGTAATGCTTGGTTGGCATACAATCACTTGTTATTTCTACTGCAAGGTTTAGAATCAAGCGGTAGCAGAAGCACAGACTGCGATGAAGACGAAAATAGTGAATCAGGAATTTCAGAAGACATTATAAGTACATTAAAAATCTTTTTTATTTAGTTTTTACGCATGGGTATGGAACAGAAAACTATGTTATTAAAATACACATGATTTTATTAATAATAACAACCTACTAACAGTAAACATTATTATGTGGTGTTAGTAAAGAATTTCACGTCTCCACCAACGCTTCTTTATCCGCTTATTTTCACTGTACATGATTAGAACTTCGCAAGCAGCGATCAAAGTCAGCCGTATTTAGCAACTAACGAGCAACAAGGCTTTCAAATGTGTACACGTGACAAATTCTCTAGACCGTCTATATTCATATCTATAGACAGTTCCTAACATCCCAATAGATGATCGCTCGACATTGTATATAAGTGTGTACTTAGCCTAAGCCGTATAACATTCTTTGATGCAGGAAAGAACAGCTGTGCGGCAGTGGTTGTTGATTTGGTGCCTGCATTTTTTTTTTATATTTTTATATTTTTTTTATTTTTTGGCATTTGACAACGGAGGCCATACAGCCAGCTCAATGTAATTATTATATCTTTCAGAGTATATGTCGTCATCCAGTATATATATTGTATTTTTCCTATGTATGGACGCCACAGGACATTCACACAGACACACAACACTTAAACATCCATGCCCGCGGCCGGATTCGAACGCGGAGCTAGCACTCTAGCCCCTACGCTACCGAGGCCGGCTGGTGCCTGCATTGTAGCAGAG
>JARYHS010002266.1:0-15246 GCA_031002005.1 Vandiemenella viatica
CATGATCTGATACTGTTCTTGCGTCTATGACGGTAATTTCTTTGGGGAATATAATGGAAAATTAGTATTTTAAATTAATATATTAGACATATTACATATGTTTATACCAGTCCTGTTTTGTTTTTCTTATGGCTTTATTCCTCGTCAGGGTCCTTAGAGGAGAGAGAGGGTTGGGAATAAGTAATGGGGAGTAATTTGGCCATGGACTTTTGAAGGAATCATCCCAGCATTTAACTAGAGTGATTTTTTAAAACCATGGAAAACAAAATCAGGATGGCTGAACAGAGATTAGAACCTGTGTCCTTGAATGCTGGGCCCAAGCATTATAGTAGGAGAGCTGGTAAACATTTTTTGGTAGGTATTTGAGACACCGTGAAAATTTGTATAACACTTCTTTTGTAATGTCCAAATTTACTGTCAAAGTGTGTACAAAATTGAAGACCTCACTGATGGGTAGTGGGGTATAGCCACTTTATTAACTTTGTAAAATTTTCTTTCAAAATTGAGTTTTTAATATTGAAAAAAATATGTTTAAGTCTAACTGAAGTTTGCACAGAATAATATTTAAACCTAGAAAAAAATATATATTTTTGAAACGACAAACCATTTTGGTGTAATATTTTACCTGTCAGGTGATCAGGAATGTTCTACGTGACTGTGGGTGAGCAGTACAATGGCTCTTGCACTCAAGCATAACATTCTCGATCACCTGCCAGGTAAAATATCCCACAAAAACGGTCTGTCGTTTCAAAAATATTTTTTCTAGGTGTAAATATTATGTGCAAAGCTCAGTATGCCTCAAATATATTTTTCGATATTTGTTAAACACAGTTTTGAAAGGAAAGAAAATTTTACAAAGTTAATAATTTGGCTATGCCCACTACCCATCAGCCCAGTCTTCGATTTTGTACTTGTACATTACGAAAGAAGTGTTATACAAATGTTCATGGTGTTTCAAATACCTACCAAAAATGTTTACTGTCTCTTGGACTATTTATTACTGCTCACTCAATAAGCTCTGTTACTCTTATATTCCTTTACTTCCCCCCTTCTTTTCATTATTTTATGAATTTTGTATGATAAGAAGCTAGAAATATTTTGAAACCATGTATAGGTCTTTCAGTTATTCATACCTATGAAGTGGCCACAAGATACGCAAGTAAAACATATTAAAGAAAAATACAAACTTTGTAGGTATCCTTTTTTTAAGTTGATCTAAGTATATTAAGTATCTGAAACATGACATTTTTTTCATACTTGGTGAAAAAAATATGCATTTGTTATTGGAAGAGGAAACTGGAACAATTTGAGAACATTTGAAACAGTAAATATAGTTTCATGACTGTCTTTATTTATTTGGGATTTCACAGTGTGCAACACTGTTCTGTGGCTTTCATATTACAGACAGTTTGGTCACTATAATAATGGAACATCTGTCAGAAATATTTAGCCGATTATTTGGCTTTGAAATGACATTCTACAGTAGTAAATAAGAATTTCAGTGACATAGTTGCTTTTAGTGCTGATGTAAATAATACTACAGCAAGTTGTAATAACTTTTCAAATATTTGTGCAGCTCTTGTGACTATAGAAATGAGAAGGTATGACAGTAAAAAAATTCAGTTAGGTTGTTTACATCCATAGAGAGCTTAAGACATATCATTGTTGGCTTTGTAAAAGGCTTTACTTTATTTTTAATGAACTTCCAGTATTAATAATTAAGCAGTACTTTGTTACCTTTTTTCCTTTAACTGAAACAGTTCCTTCGTTCAAAAAAAAATAAAATCTCAGTTTGTATTAAAGAATGCTCATGCAGTAGAAGCTGTGTATATATTTTTAGAAAATTTTATACTAAAGTAGTATTTATTAATGCCTGTTCCATTAATGTAAACTTTTAAGCAATACAATGAAGTTTAGAATGTTAGTATGGATTTTTTTTAAACTGTGGTATGTAAGTAGGAATATCAATTTTTTATTTGAAACTAGAATTTATGGATTAAAGAGCACTTTTTTATCTTACTTCCATCTAATACATATTTGAAGTTGTTCTCATATAGTGTGTAACACTTGAAGTGGATGTATATGTCTTAGTTGTGAAAATATATGAAATGTATGTGTTCATGAGAATCTTGTTATTTTAATTTTTAGGACTTGTTTACCTGATTGCCATCTTTTTAAAGGTTGATTATACTATCCAGAAGAGAATAAGTAGTTCTTCAGTGGGTTAAACATATTTGTATTCAAGGATGGGCTGTATTTTATTGGTTGATCACGGTTTTCTGAGATTTGATTTGGCTGATGAAACCTAGTGCCTAGTGTTTAGCCTTGTCTTGCTAGAAGATATCTAGGGCTCTAGAGAGTTAAAAAAACTCATTCTAACATACATCATACTATTATGCCCTAACTCCATGCACACTGCAGAGGTTTAATCATTAATGCAGTCTTTTTAGAGCAGTTGATGATTGTATATTGTGCACCTCTCCTTCTTGTTGCATTATTAATTTCTTTCAGCATACTTGGAACCTCTAACAGGTACTTAAATCCCATAGACCTTTCATTTATAGGTCTTGGATGTAAGGTGAGTCATATATTTATAAACAAGAAGTTTACACTACTCCTTTGAAGAACTTTTCATGTTTTTTTAATGATCTCTCTTTCCTTAAAAATAATATCACTACCTAATAAATTAGATTGAAATAAATGAAATACTATGCATTTCTTTTTGAAGATATTTGTTTGGTTTTGTATCAGTTTCATACCAGTAGTTTCTTGTTTTTCACAGATACAACTTAGTGATTAAATGAGCTATTATCATATTGGTATTGAGTCATCAGAATCTTTTGGCCTTCAATACTGCTCTGTTTGTAGATGAAGAGAGCTTTAGAAGAAATGCTGTGTAACAATATTATTTTACATTAAACTGTATTTCAAAGTTATACTGAACCATTTCATTGATTCTTTTAGCAGTATTCATACTGTGAATCATTATTACAGCCACTGTATAGACACAGAAAATATTACTGTAGATGAATTAAAGATAGATGGATTAGCATACCTAGAAATATATAGGTTTAATCAAGGCATTTCCTGTTCAGCAGCAGACTGCATATATGTCACAGTAGTAGTGGTGCTTAAATGATGGAAGAGTAATTACAGTGAACTATTGATCAATTAGTTTGAGTTTAGTGGTGGGGAGAAATTGAAATTCATTAGAAAAATCTGAATGAGATATTCTGGATAAAATGGAGATGGAAAGAAGTTGATAACACCACATTGGGAATTTTTAAGATTTTGACTGAAAGAATCTGGTAAGTATGCTTTGAAACTATTGGGATAAAACGTGACTTGCTTGGTGCAGTGATTTGTAATAAATAAGAAGAAAATACTGAAGGCCTGTGAAGTGTCAGAAGAAGCACATGAGAGAAAAGAAGTGATCTTTATGGTAACGTATTTGGACCACTGCTATTCATTGTTCTAACGAACAATTTTTGTGTTGGTTTATTGCAGATTCTCAACAACAGTTACATCGAGAGAAGATACTGAACAGTTACAAATAAATCCGGAAGGAATATGAAGACGAACAATTTGTTTTGGTTGGTTCAAGGAGATTTTTAATTGATTTGGAAGTGAGTATAGAAAGTGTAATATCTTGTTGCTGCTCACTAGTGAGAATAATTCTGAACTGATACTGGACATTGTTTCACATTACAATCACTACCATACGAACCAGGATGTACGTAGTTATATTTGAAATAATGATGTGTTCAACCCACACTAATAGGAAATGACATCACTTGTCAGTCCCACGATTTTTGAAAAGCTATGCGCTCTAGAGTGGACAACATTTAAACACCCTGCATAATTCAGTTTTGACTCAGAATATACTCGAGTGATAAGTAAGGTAACTTATCACTCAGAATATACTCAAGTGATAAGTAAGGTAACCTATCACTCCCCAAAGTTGAAGCCTGGAGGGCTGCGATGAGTATACAGTACAGGAGACAAACAGATATACAATATTTAGGTTTAAAACTTTATTGATGTTGGGAGGATTGGGATATTTGGCAAGGGAGGTGTGAACACCACAGCTTCTTGTGTTGTCTGCATGTTTGTGTTTGTCTCAAGTGTTGTATACTGTCCACAGCCCTCCAGCCTTTAACTGGTGAGTGATGGATTAATTTCCTTATCCATCATATGGAATAATTTACATATAAAATTGCCTCGTGGCAAATCTTTCTTTCCATTGTTATGAATATTTCTTATCCTTTGTTATCTACATACCCTAAAAACCATTCCTTTTTCCTTCATATCAGAATATGCTCAGTTAACTCTGATTAGTCACACACACTGCTTAGACAGCCATTAGAGCTGCGCAATTCTCAATATAGGTGAAAAAAGGCTTCTGACACTTAAAAATACATGTTTGACTCTGGATTGTTTCTCTATTCTGTTATCAGTAATTTCCCTTCCTTATTTAATCCTTTAACCAATAAAAGTGTCATTCAGGTCCTCCCCATAGCACACAATTACCACAGTGAGTTGCCTGTGTGTATCTCTACCAGGTCCATTGTATTGTGGTTCTTGTCTGAATATTATTCTGGACTTTGTATCCAGTTTTTTCATGCCATGTTTGTAGGTAGATGATCAATAAAAAAGTATATGACCAATTTTGGAAACTATTCACTATTGCACCTATTGCTATATACTGTTACTCAAAAATGTTGATTCTTGGCTGTCCGGGTGGTGCCGCGCCACCCGGACAGCCAAGAATCAACTGACTCTGGCCGCAGAAGCCTACTATTACTCAAAAAAATGTTATTTCTGTAAAAATGCAAAATTTAGCATTTTTTATTTTAATTTAAATGTTGGCACCAAAATGCTCATAAAACTAACATGACTGAACGAAGCATATTTATGTATGTCATCTTATGTGACGTCCTTGTCTGTTATGCTGCTGTAAACAAACCAGTAAATTTTGTAGTTCCTTTGATGAAATGTATTGTAAGGTTAACAAGTGGTACTTACTGCCTCAGTATGTAAATTCATCATTTAAATTTAAAACAAGTTGTTTATGTTCCAAACAAAAAAAAATGTACCTTAAAAGGGGCTAAAAATATCATGACCAAACCAAGCATATTTATCTACAAAAACTTCATGCTTTATTGATGTAAGGTTTTACATAATTATTATTTTTTCTGTTATAAACTTCCAGCTCTTTTATCATATCTGTTACTGATTGCATTCTGCGGTAATATCCAGAGTCAAATCTAGCAGCCCTTTTTTGCAGCCTCTCCAACTACTGTATTTGATACTCAAAATGTGGGTCCCATACTACATTGCCATATTGGTCTGACCAAAGTTTTGTAACCCAATTCCTTTACTTTCCTCTTACATCCCCTCATCACTCTCTCCAACAAGTGCAGAATTTTGAAACCTTTTCCTACTATCTGTCCAATGTGTCCTGCCCAGTTAAGCATGTATTGAGCCCCCCGACCTCCCCTGGATCTGCCTCTGACTCATTCCTCCCATATATTTCTGATGTGGTTGCATATCAATCTCTCCATTAATTTTCCTACCACTGATTGCAAATAAATTGGCCTATTGGTTTCAACCTTATTTGGCACCCTTCCTTTATGTACCAGCACTACTATCATCCAGTCCTCTGGTAAGCAGCAAGTATCCAGATCCAGTTTAAACAATATTTCAAGATAGGGTACAATATCACATCCTGCTATCATTAGGACATATGTGGTAATATTATCTACATCAGCCCTTTTGTTTTTTTTTTTCAGCTTTCTTAGTTCCTTCATGATATCCTGAGGATGAATTTCAAATTTTTTGGCCTGCTCATTTCTAATTGTGTTGTTAAGCTCATTTTCCAATTTATACCTTCCCGTTTCTGATTCATTGTCCCTAATGGTCTCACTAAACCAGTTACTTGAAATATCTGCCTTTTTCAAATCCTCAGTAACTTCTCCATCTTTATCTTTAACCAATCTTGGTGGGTGAACGGTTAATGCTTTCAGGAGGAGGCCGGTTCAAATCCCTGTCCGGGCATCCAGATTTCGGTTTTCTATGGTTTCCCCAAATCACTCCATGGGAATGTCGGGATGCTTCCTTCAAATAGGCCATGACCGAATTCCTTGTTCCCAGTTCCAAGTTCCATCCCACATCTAATGACCTCGATGTTGATGAGGCATAAAGCTGTAAGTAAAAAAAAAAAAAAATATCTTTAAGCGTATCAACACCCTCACTTCCCCTCAGTTTTCTAACATAGTCATAGAAATTGTTTGATGCATCAGTCAATCGTCCCCCTGTACTGTCAATACTCTTCATAAACCCATCTTTAGCCACCTTCTAAGCATTTATTAAGTCCTTGCAGTTGTTTAAATATTCCCTATACTTTGATGTTTCTTAACTCCGTTCTTACCAACCTCTTTAACCTCCTCACCTCCCTATTATAGTAGACAGGTTCTCTACTTCTCTTTATTTTCTGTTTGCAATAAATATTTCTTCCTCCTTTCTTATTATCTTCTTGAACTTTTCCCACCTTAATTCTGCTGTACTTGGTTCTTCCTTCCATTTGCTGAAACCTTCTCTGAAATATCTCTTCAAGTCCGAAATCTGTGCCTTTTTTATACCTATTTTCCCTTCAACCTTTGGTTTCTGGTTCACTGAATCCTCTAATTTCCATTAGAACTGCATCATGACAACTCATACCTTCAGTTACTTGGCACCCCACAACGTTTTCATCATACTTTATTAGGTATATATCCAAAATATTTTGTTCACGAGTGTTCTGCTCTACCAATAGTGTAAATCCTCCTCCCCTTGTTAAAGTATTTGCAGATCTCTGTTCACTTGTGTTATTATTTCCTATCCAGTTTACATCTGGTAACAGTTGATGTGCATTTCAAAACGGATAGTATTCCAACAAAATTAAATGTTGTCCAGTTAGAAGAATACAAACATTTAGCAATACAATGTGTAACATATACTCAAAAAACAAATAATGATGGGAATCATCTAAATGTGAAAGAAGAAAGCAGTATAGTTACAAAACAAAACTTGATGATACTCCAAGTGGAAGGTCAGGTATGTCAGAGATAAGTTTAATAGTCTGGTTTTTATTTGTTTATGTAATGAGTTATCTGTCTTTCATGCAATATTTAACCCGTTTTTTTCTTCAGTATGTTTATTATCCTGTGAGTATACTTTTTGAGTGTGTAATAGTGTGCAGGCTGTCTGTATTTCTGTGTTATTGCATATTTTACTTATTGAGACTTATTTATTTATCAATCTTGTTTCATGGATCCCTGTTGAGGGAGGACCTCTGGGATATGAAACATATCATGGTTAATACACATAAATACAATATGAGTTATAATCATATGGAAAACAGTTATATTTTACAAAGACAATAAAGAGAGTAAAAATAAACATAATTTTTACAGCTAAGTTTTCCAAAAGTCATATTGAATACAATTATTTATTTTGTTCGAATTCTTGAATAGAGTAGAAGGATTTGCCAATAATTTAATCTCTCAGTTTTTCCTTAAATATGTCTTTATTACCAACAAACTGTTTTATACTCTTGGAAAGTTTTTTAAACAGATGTATCCCAGAATAATTAACTCCTCTTTGTACTAATGACAGAGATGTTTGTGTTTTGTGCAAGTTATTTCTGTTTCTTCTGTTGAAATTGTGTACCGTAAGGCGGGGTTACTTTGCGCTTTAAGGGCATACTTTGCATCACATTTCATGGTCTCTGACAGGTAAAATATGAATCATTTGCAGTTATTTCTAAATTAACCTCATAGAAGAAACTCTACACTACACTTCAGGGTGAAGCAGATTCCCGCCAGATTGCCTGATCCCATGTGGTGTGTGTCTCAATTTATGAGGGAGAATTGTGTCAAATTTTGTTCATACCTTTGTGTGTATTTCAACTCCTGCAAACAATTGTGAGCTAAAACTATATTTATTTCATCCCTCAATATGTTAGTGTATTGTAAATGAATTATTTGTCATTGGAAGTCAAACTTGAAGTGTACAGTTCAAGTTAATACACGGGCAAGTTAACATTTAGGTTATCTGGGGGTTACATTGCACCATCACTGAAATTCGCAGATAGGGATGCAGGAGGAATGAGCAAGCTCTATGTTCCAAAAATTAAAAAGAAATTGTGCTGTTGATTTGGATGAGTCGGATAATGATGCTCTCATGTCGCTTCATGATTCCAGTTCATCCACTGGTTTTGATTTATCAGCAAAAGAGTAAACAGAGGGGGCAACCAGTGAAAAAAAGAGATTGGGGATTTTGTTATTTTCAAATATGACAATGAACTGTTTCCTGGGTAAATCATTGATTTGACTGAAGACAAAGCAGTGATATCTTCAATGCTAAAAACAGAAAAAGCCTAAATGGCCAACTGCTGTTGACATTTTAAACTACAAGTGGGATGATGACCTGGGATCCATTAGACCTCCAAAACAAATATGTAAACACGGTTACTTTAATATACCAGAGTTAAATGATTATGTTTGACTATCACTAAATTTTGTATAATAAAAATTCATAAGTTATAAAAATCTCTTGATTGTGACTTTTGTCTGGTCATAAAACTACAACTAAAATTATAAATAAATTAGTTCACTAGTTCCAAATATTTTTGCACTATGTATTATGGTCCAAAGTAACCTTTCTATATGAATACTATGCTCCACATTAATTCTTCTTCTTTAATTCCGTGTAATTTCCCATGTGGCACAAAGTATTGTCCCCCTATGAGGATACTTTGCACCAATATTTTAATTTCTATAAAAAAAAATTCAAATTAGGGGATTTTGTTCAGTGCTTCAATATTCTTCTGAAAGAATGTATGCCTAAAATCACGGTTAGATCTTAAAAATTATAGAACATAATAGAGTTCATAGAAGAAAAACCCAAAAAGTGGTGCAAAGTAACTCCCGTCTCTCCGTACCTGTGAATTAGATGTAAACGGGTTAAAATATTCTGTGACAAAGCACATTAGAGAATATATAATGAGAAGTCATTGTAAGAATATTAAGTTTTTTAAAAAGTTGTCTGCAAGAAGTTCTTAGTTTACCCTACACATCATCCTAATAGCTCTTTTCTGTGCTATGAAAACATTTTTAACTTTGTGAAGAGTTTCCCCAAAAAATTATGCCATATGACATCATTGAATGAAAATTAATTCATTAATTTTAGATTTGCTACTAGAGAAAGGTGGCACTACTTAACTTCTTCAATAGTGAAGTGATATGTTCCTGCCAACAGATTTTCTCGTCTATCTTAATACCAAGGAATTTTATTCCCTTTGTTTCTAAGATTGTGTTATTTTTAAAGCTTACTTGTAAATCTGGCTGTGCATAATTTTGTGTTTTAAACCTAATATAACGTGTTTTTTTTTTTTTTTCAAAACTTAATTTTAATGAATTTGCTTTAAAACCAATTAGCTACTTCACTAAGTACTTCATTTTCATTAAATTCTGGATTACTATTTGGTGTTTTGCTCACATTCAGGTTAGTGTCATCTGCAAATAAAACACTCTTAACTTTGTCATATAAATTTCCAGGAAAGTCATTGATGTATAACAAAAAGAGAAGTGGTCCTAAGACAGAGCCTTGTGGAATTCCATGTTTTATATTCTCCCAGTCTGATTAAGCATCTTTACTTATTTTAGAATAAAAAATGGAAATCTTTTTGCATTCGGCTTTCCGTGTATGATTTAAACCATTTACCTGCTGTTCGATTAATACCATAGTATTCCATTTTTTTCAAGAGTAATTCATGATTTACACAATGAGATGCTTTTGCAAGATCACAAAATATCATACAGACGCATTTTATTATTCAATCCTCAAATGTGTTATTTAAAAATTGATATTTAGCCATTTCTATGGATGATCCTTTTTGGAACCCAAATTGTGAATTAGTGAGGATATTATACTGTTTAACATGTTTTATTACTCTATGACACTTTTTCAAAAAATCTTTGAGAATTCTGAAAATTATGAAATGGGACGATAGTTATCTACACATGTTTCTTCTCCTTTTTTAAACAACAGTTTTACAACTGCAAATTTTAGTCTATTTGGAAACACACCTTGCATTAAGGATTCATTACAAATGTGAGCAAGTACATGATTGATACAGTCTCTGAACATCTTTTCAGTAATTTACTTGAAATATTTTCATAGCTGGAAAATTTTTAGGTTTAATTGTTTTATGAGTTTATTATTTCTGAGGCAGTTACTGATGGCAATAGCATCTCCACAAATCTATTTTGGGAAAGCAATCTGAAGAAGCTTTAAGTGCATTATGTGGGTTATTGCTTTTCTATGTCTAATTTCTCTACAACTGAAGTAAAATGTTTGTTAAATATTTGTTATACTTTCCCTACTTCACGAAGACAGCTCCATTTTGTTCTATTTTAATGACTTTAGAGTGAATTACAGATTTTCTTGTTTCATTTTTATTATATTCCTTATAGTTTTCATCTTATTGCCTGAATTCTCTATTTTCTCTGATATGTACCTGTTCTTGGCCTTTCTTATTACTTTTCTTAGTATTTTAGAATAGTGTTTATAATGAGCTTTTAGTGTATAGTAATCTGATTCTCTTACTTTTAAGTAAAGGCCCCTTTTTGTTTTACTAGGTACTGTAATACCCCTTGTTATCCATCCCTTTCCAAGTTCACTGTTTGCAGTGTTAACAACTTTCCTTTTTTTTAAACTTACTTCGAAAAGTGTTCGAAGTATGTTAAGAAAGGAATCAAATTTTGCATTAACACCCTGTGCAGTTTACACTTCTGACCAGTGTTCATTATTTAAGGTATCTATGAAATGTTTTATATTGTTTTCATCAATATTTCTTCTATATACCCCATTTTTCTTTATCTGTTTAACAGTTCTTCTGGGCATGATGCATAACAGCTGGGCATCATGAGATGTTTGTGTTTTGGTTCCAGAATGAGTTGAATGTAATTGTTCATTTGTCTTCTCATTTCAATTTCGTTTATTATCTTGTGTCTTCCAGATACTTGGAACCCCATAGCGATTCCTTACATTTGTAAGTAATGATTATTGTTGAAAGTGAAATAATTCGGTGCTGTTGGCAATCCTAGTGTGTGTTTTATTTCATCTATATGGGTGTTTGGGATTTTTTTTGTGTGTGTGTGTGTGTGTATCACTTTTTTCTATTATGTGGACAGATGTATACATTGTTTCAATGCACAGTGATATCAGATTTGCTGCGTCTTAATGTCTTTTATGCTTTAAATTAATTGTGTTGTATTTATATTCTATCTTCATTTAGTGTGTAATTAACATAATTTAATTGCAGTGGAGCATATTCCATGGTACAATATCTTACCCCCTACTTTTGCCCTTAATGAATTTTATATTCTTTCAGTGTTTTTGGTAAATTGTTCATACCTTCAATTGGTAATTTATTCCAGTCCCCAAGTTCCTTACCCACAAAAGAAATTTTTCCACCTCTTTATTCCTGAAATCCAATACCAGCTTGCTGTCATGATCATCTCTTCCCTTCCATGTACTACTTACTACTAATTCTTCTACCAATATCCATCCAAATTACATCACCAATATAAAAAGTAAAGTAAATTTGTGTGGTCATATCACCTGGACACAGAGTTTCGATTTAACATGCATTCCTCCTCTTTCCTGGCTAGACACGGTTTAGTGTGGAATCAGAACCTCAAAACATCCTAGTGTAGATCATATGATTAAGCAGAACTCTAAAAAAATTCCTGGTCTCAGCAGGATTTGAACTCGTCACCTGCTTTAACCATAGAGCTACATATCAGTAATATATTAATTATACACTCCAAGTACACTCTTCACCTACCTCTTTTCTTTCAATGACTCCCAACCCATGTCCTTTATAATATCAGTTACTGATTGTATTCTGCTGTAATTTCAACCAAAAAAATTAAAATTGATAACTTAATACATTGACAAATTTAAAAAATCTGCCATATATTAATCGAAATATCATAATTCTTATGCTCTCTCCATTTGCTAATCAAGAAGACAGTTCTAGACCTGATATAAAAGCACTTAAGAGCAATGAAATAATCATTCCAATTTTGCTGAATAACTTTTCGACAGTGAACATACGTGCATGAAAATAAATACTGCCTTCCTAATTAAATTTCGTAGTGTTTTTTAATACAACTTATTGTTCAGTTTTAATATAAAAATTATCTGATTATCTTGAGTTTATGTAAATGTCCATTTTTGTGATACCAGATAGTCTTAGTTCTGTTTTTAATTCACTCCTTCCCCAGTTCAGTTTTTGGCTTGTTAACACCTTCCTGTTTTTTAAAAAAAATAACCTTCAAAAAGTGTTAAAAATGATTTCTAAAAAGGAATCAGTTTGTTTTAGTATATCCTGTGAAACGTTCTTCAATATCGGTACGTATACCTCTTCAGTAGTCTCAAAGATTACCAGAAACATACATAAATCGAAATCACAACTTTTATTGCTGTTATTTTATATACGTAATGTATATTTGCATACAGTTGAAGAAAATTAACAAGTTGCACAAAAAACAGTTGGAAAATCATATAACTCCCAAATTAAGAAGTAAAGCTGTCCAAACAGAAATTAATTTAGTAAACAATCCAGAATCAACATTCAAAACATTATGTACATATTTCTGCATCCCTGTTTTCCTCAGATAAAGTATAATAATTTCTAACTCTTGTAAGTTAAATTAAGAACATTGAATGTGGGGCAACTAGAATTCTTATATGCTCAATAAAAAAAAAAAAAATATATATAAATCCACAATGTTACATTGGTGCTCACAAACCTGTATCTGCGGGATCAGTTAGTCACAGCCTCCCAGGTCACAACTTCTTTCAAACCTAGTGCAACATTAGGGCTGGTAATAGAAAATACTGCAGCTATCATTAAGCAATTAGAGTTCCTGAAGTGGGGGAAAGCACCGGGCCCGGATGGAATTCCAGTAAGAGTATTTTCAGAGTATGCGGCGGAAATCGGGCCATTTCTGTCTGATATATTCAGCAAATCATTAGAAGAGCGAAAAGTACCTTCAGACTGGAAAATCGCGCAAGTAACTCCGATTTTCAAAAAAGGTGATCGAAGTGATCCTGGGAACTATCCTATTCAAGTGGTAGCGACATATCAACAGTTCTCTTCTTAACAGTTCACCCCCACCACCCCCTCTCCCACCCTGTTGGCCACTGCCCAGCCCTGTCATGGAGTAAACTTCAGCGTGTGCACACCTCCCAAACCAAAACGCTCATTCCCTATAGCATGAATAAGTTTTTAAGTGAAACTATTGTGTATGTTTTACTCATTGAAACCTTCGCCAAAGTTGAAGGCTGCAACAAGTGTAAAACATCAGTTTTGGTGAATGATGGGTTATTTTTGTTATTTATATTGCCTTAAAGCAGTTTTCCTTAGTACCATCACTTCTTTGTAATTTATTCCAGTCACTGACTACATTACTTACAAAAAACCACCACACACACTTCCATATGCCTAAAGTCAAGTGCCCGCTTGTAGTCATGGACATCTTTCCCATCCATGTACTACTTCCATCCCTCATCACTTATAAACGGTTTGTACATTCTCAGGCAGAGAAAGGAAAATGGAGAGGCAGAGGTCACCAGAGTATGATGTAAAATTTTTATAAAATTTGGTAGTTATGTGTTGCTTTTGTATATAAACAATAGTTTTTGTAACAATCGGTCTAGTGTAAGTTCCAATTTGCTGTTCTTCCTTAATGAATACAGTGCTTACTCATTTTGAATAAATTAATATTCAAACTGATGATTGCCTCAGCTACTTGTCACAAAAACAGTAAAACAGCAGGATGTGATTCACTGATGTAAGCATTACTCAATCAGTTCTAAGGGCACTATTTTTGGCCACATGCGAAACTAAACAAAACATCTGAAGAGAGAGAGAGAGAAAAAAGCAATTTCACTAAGATTCTCTTTATTAGAGCTCAACTATGAACCAGTTGTAAATCAAACATAGAAACATTTATTACATATGTAAAAAAAAATATATATAATTAAAAAAATATGCTTAAGAGCCAATATATAAAAAAAACATTAAACAGATCATTAGTTACATAAAATATTCTTTAAGTCCTATTAACTGGTATGAAAAAAGGAATGTATGTTGGAAATGGCACATTGTCTTGACATTTACTATATATACTACCGTAAAAATGCTGTTACGCAATGAAAATAAGGAAGGAAACTTCATTATTTTCATTAATTATAAATATGCATTTACAAAACTCCTCTAAATTACATGTGACTGTAGCAATGACAAATATGAACATTTAAGAAATAAATATAAGTAGGCCTGTATACATTATGCAAAAAGTGTAATTTCAGGAATACCACACAGATTATTGATAACATGGTAGTTATTGTACAGTGGTCAGAGAAAAGGCATAAAAATCACACGAAATAACAGAATAAAAATGGAATTTACTAATTTCCTCCAATGTTCAAAAATCCTCAACCCCCTCCCAAGCAGCAGTAGGAGGAGGAGGAGGAGGAAGAAGAAGAAGAAGCACGATTACAAAACCGCTCCAAATGTAGCCCTCACCAACACACCCTCTTCATTTTTCCAAAACAGAAAGCTTTGTACAAGCAAACTGTTGGTGAAAGTGGAGTCAACAGGCCACACTGTCATTCATTAACACTTACTGTAACAGTCTTAGAACATTGATGAAACAATAATGTAGCTATAGGAAAGCACATTCACAGAACACAGTAGTACATTTTTAACATCTAGACCACAGTATCATAAGTAAAATCATCTAATCAAAATAAGCAATGTGCAAAGCTATCTTGAGCATGTCACATATATTACTTGTCAATAACTATTGTACTTAGAAAAAAACACAAATTTTAAGTCGGGACACGTGCCAGGAGATCGAGTGTTTATGTTAGGCTAAACGGATCGCAGCACAATCGTCACCAACTTCTGAAATGTAATTCCATATGTGTAAAATGGCCTACATCCAGCAATTCCTCAGCAGGCCATTAGAAATTTGTACTAATCAGAAGCTTATGTTTCAGACCAATTCCAGGGCACATGGGCCCTGTATTTTTTTTTTGGCAACATGTTTCTCCCTCGATAAACGTACTATAAACACACTTTCACGAACAATTAACAAGCATGCATTACAACTACAAACTAAACAT